>JAMYIC010000206.1:0-34178 GCA_024112705.1 Microcera coccophila | reverse complement strand
CAGCCCATCTGTAATTGATATTCGGGGACCTAAAAACAAACTCCTCTCTCCGACACTACACCTACGGGCCGCCGACGACGGCAAGTATTTACAGATAGATCGACATGGGCCCTGCAGATCCAGCATGTCGGATATAGAGTTGCACGATCTGAGCTAAGACTCGGAGGAAGATGCGCCTCTCGACGACGCGCAACAGCTTGAAGACCAGCCAACCCCAAGACCTGCCGCGCCGGAGGAGACGGGTTCCCTGCGCACGCTGGGATTGACCTTGTTCGTCTCGGTCTTGTATGTCTTCAGCGATATTTCGAGGTATCTGGCCTCCCTGCGGCTGATCGGCCAAGGCATATGTCGCGAATATCACCTGGAAATTGACTCGGTGCTCATCCCACTCGGCGGCAACATTATCGAGGAGCTGTGCACTGCTCCGATCGTTTAACAAAGACTGGCCCGCGTCAACGGGTACATGCTCTTCTTGGACGCCTCCCTGGCTTTCTTCCTCACCATCCCCTACGGCTTGATGTTGGACCGCCTAAGCGGCTCTGGCAGGCATGAACATTGCCGGATTCCTGCTGTCCAGCGCCTGGCTGTTGATGGTGTGCTTCAACTGGACTCTGTTTCCGACTTGAATGGTCGTGCTGACGCCCATCTTCAGCGTCGTCGGCGGAGGAGCCTCGATATTCGAATCCGTCACCTACGTCACCGTGGCCAGGCAGGTTCCAGGAGCAACTCATTGTATTTCAGTTTGTTTTCGGCTGCGGGTCTATTAACGCATATTGTCAGCCTCACCTTCACGGGCTCGCTTTTAGAACGTGACTACCTGTTCACGCCCATGTTGTTGAATTTCCCCGTCGGTCTTGTTGCCCTAGCTGCGCTGTTGTCGATCCGCGTTGGTGGTCAACCACGACAACAACAAAACAATCCAGACAGGAGCACTCATCGAGACGACATCATATCGACCCTGTCGGCCCAGGCGACCTGAGTCTCCTCGCAGCCGTCCCGCTGGCCAAGATGGCGGAATCGCTCGCCGAGGTGACCCTGCTCTTTGTGTAGGGAAAGTTTGGCACCTCCTTCGCTTATATACGTATTGTCTGAGTCCCATCTCCCTCTTAAGGTTGTTCACTCATAAACTCCAGACCATTCGGGTCCTCACCTTCCAAACTATTGAAGGTCCAGTCCTGTTGGATCGATTCTGCCCCTAATTAAGCATGTGTCGCAAATTAGGCTTCGCTTTGCTTCCACTCATGTTAAGCATGAATTGGAGTGAGGAGGGAAAAGAGCAATGGCTCGTTGCCTACTAAATGGTAAGCGGGATTGATTCCTCCACGGTATAGTTAGACAAGTTCAGTTCCTCAAATCGCTTTGCGGTTATCAAGCAGTTCTGATTACTAATTAAGGATTATTATCTTTGTACCGTCGAAATACTCTACAAATACTGCCTGAAAAGACCTGAATATACAACCAATTCAAATTTATTAACTCCCTTGCACAATACCGCTCACATCAATGATCCAAAACTCAAATCTGTCGGCTGCTCTTAATAAGAGGCAGTGAAATGGTGATTCCAGAATCCTCCGTTTCCTTCAGGAATTCGCCAACAAGCCTTGACATGCCCTGCCGCAAGGCCTTGTCGATCCAACATTTCAAGTCGACCCTCTCAAACGGTGCTTTTTCCACTCCCTCCAGGTACACGCTCAGATCGTCCACCGAAAATACCGTCTCGCCGGACTCATGAATGTGCTGCACCTCGTGACGGACCGCTCGGTCCATAGCGCCGCGCTGCATGGAAGCCATCACGGTGCCGACGATGTTGAAGGCAGCAACGTTCGCCGGGACGAGGTCAATATGTCCCTCCCAGCCCCTTAATTTTGGGCACATGTTCATTCGACGCGAGTATGCGAGCAGACTGTTCATGATGTCGGACTCGGCAGCCTCGTCGCTGATGATGTTCGATGGGCGATGGATCACGACGGGAAGCCCGGACTGGGCGTTCACTCTCTCGAGAATGCACTCGCTGACCCATTTAGTTGCTGTGTATCCATCGTCACCGTTCGTAGGTGGCGCATTCGTCGCGGCGGAGACTTCCTCGACAACCGCCTGGCCCTCCCGCTGCGCGACTCCAACTGTCGAGATGTAGTGATACGGGATGAACTTCTTCAGAGCGAGCCCGGCAAGATACTTGGTCGACTCGACGTTGACGGCTTGCAATGTTTCATAATTTTGCACAAACGATACTCGGGCGCCGCAGTGTATGATGGCGCGGCATCGTTGGACGACTAATGATTCTTCTCGCTCAGACATGCCTAATCGCGGGAGGGAGAGATCGCCTTTGTATATGGCTACCTTCTTGCCAGGCGAAACCTTCTCCGGAGATCGAACGGCAACGCAGTGGACCATGTTGATCTCGGGAGATGCAATGAGTTGCCGGAGAATTTCTCGCCCAAGACACCCGGTAGATCCAGTTAACAGGATCTCCGTAGGAGAACCGGGGTGAAAAGATGAAGTAGCACAAATAGCGCCATCCGCTGTTTGCAGATTAGAAGGAAGTGCAGCTTCTTGGGCCCAGTCGATAACCCGGGGGTCTTGATCTGGCTGTGCCGTTGCTGCTAGATTCTGCAGTGACTCGTTTTGAAAAAGTTTGGGGATTGACAGATGTAACCCTTCAGATATCGCCATACCAGCCACCCTCATGGCGGTGATGGAGTCTCCCCCCAGTTGGAGGAACCTATCCTCCGCACTGATAGTCTGAACATCCACCCCAAGCACTCGAGCCCAAATAGCCTGCAGCAACTTCTCAGCCTCTGTTGATGGGGCACGCTTCTCCTTGACCCTGAACAGTTCCAGTCCTTGATGGGCGACAAGCTCCGAGGCTGCCTGCTTCAGTCGGCGACGGTCCACCTTTCCAGATGGTGCTCTCGGAAGGGATCTGATGGGGAAATAAGCTGTGGGAATCATGAACACAGGCAACGCCCTACGCAAGAAGTCCTCCGCATCGCGGATGAGTGCGCTAAACTCCCGTGGAGCGACGATATGGACATTTTCCTTGGCCAGCTCTTGTCGGATCTTACTCTGCTGGTCAGCCTCTTCTTGTTGCATTTCTGCATCGCCAACGACAACGAACGCTACAAGATGCTTCTTCGAGGCGCTCGTAGCCGTTACGTCCGCTACCACATCAAGGGAGGTAGGAAAGGCGCGTCGAAGGTGATGTTCAACCTCACACAGCTCGAGTCGTTGTCCGTGGAGCTTGACTTGATGGTCCTTTCGTCCCATGAATAGCAACGTGCCATCCGCATTGTGTTGAACAAGGTCACCTGTCTTATACATCCGGCAGACTTGCTGACCATGAGGGAAAGCTTTTCTCCAACGCGGGACTTCTTCGAGAAAGCCAGAGGAGGCCGATCCATGGGCGTTACCCAGATACCCGCGGCCAACAATTGGGCCTTCAAGGATGAGTTCTCCGATAGCCCCAATGGGTAGCAGCATCTCGTGGTCCTCGGGATTGACGACCCAGCAGGTTCCGCCACGACCACGGCCGATATTGGAAGGATTCGGATCGGGCCCGGAGACAACGTGGCCAGTGGCAACCGCTGAACACTCCGCCGGACCATAGAAGTTGCACAGCTTCACTTTGTCGGCCCAAAGAGCCATGTCGGAAGCGGCCAAGGGTTCACCACTCAGGACGAGCGTCTGGAGAGTAGGGACGTCGCGCGGGTGCAGCAGGCGACCGACAGAGGGGATCAGGTCGGCGTATGTGACGCGCATGTCGCGGGCGACTTGACCCAAGCGGGCGTTGCGATCTATTTCCGACGGAATGCATATACAAGCACCCGCGATGAGGGTGTCGAGAATGTCCGTGATGAATGTGTCAAACGCACAAGAAGAGAACTGCAGCACTCGAGACGTGGAACCCAGATCTGTGAGTTGCTGTCGAGACAAGGCCCCCGCGACGTATCCGCCATGCTCGGTCAAGACGCCTTTTGGATTCCCAGTCGATCCGGACGTGAAGATGGAATAAAGAATGTTTCGATAGGTTACCGTGGGGAGAACCACTTCCCTGCTACTGTCTTGATTATCCGTCATGAACGGGGCATTGTCAGATACAACCACCGGTTGAGCTTGCGGCAACATTGCAGTCGTCGATAATAGTTTCTCAGAGGTGATGATGAACTTCCCCTTCACTTCCTCGACCATCAACTGCATCCGCTGTAACGGCTGCGACGAAGGGTCCAGCAGAACAAAGGCAGCGCCAGCTTTGAGAATCGCTAGCACAATCACGGGCAGCCACTTTGACTTCTCGAAGCACACCGGGACGGTTGATTCCACCTCAACGCCGGCTTTGACCAAAGAAACAGCGAGGGCTGATGAAAGATGATCAACTTGGCCGTAGGAAAAGTCACCGTCCCACGCATTTACCGCGGCAGCTGTTGGCTGCGAACGACACTGCCGCCCTATGAGCTCGTGTACCAACAGGTCTGCTGGTGGCTGACGCAGTTGCGACTCGCAGTACCAGTCTGTGAGCTTTCCTGCGTCCTCGGGGCTGATGGATGCAATCTCGGCCACTGGACGTGCTGCATCATGTGCGATCTCTTTGAAGACATGCCTGAAGTGATGCAAAACACCTTCCATCATGTCCACCGGGATCAGCTGACTATCATAGTTTGCCTGCAACTCCACATAGCCGTCGTTGATATCGCACTGGAGTGTGAGAGGATACGTGTCGAATTGGGTTGGTGATTTCGATTCATCGACTGGCTGTAACAGTCGGGACCGATCCCAATCCGACGACGCTGGCTGAACGACAAGCAGACTCTGGAAGTGACATTCCGAGGCGGCAGTTTCGCTTAGGGCACGAATACTCTGCAGCCCAAACTGCTCGAACGGGAACATGCGGCTTGATGTGTCTCGTATCGCAGAAAGCAAGTCCTCAACCGTGTGCGAGGGTCTAAAGTCTACGCGACATGGAAGGGTAGTTAGGGTTGGTCCTGTAATCTCCTCAATCCCTGAAATCGGAGCACTTCTCCCATTCCCAACGACGCCAAAGACGACAGCGTCTGCGGTCGTGAAATGGCTCACCACCAGCGCCCATGCCAAACGCAATTGACACGATAGGGTAAAGGGGGATGATGTATGCCCTTCTGTGAGATCCATACGGCAAGCCAGGAAGGCCGTTGGAGAGGGCAGGTAGTTGGGCAAGGGAGGGAGCGGAAATGAGGCCGAAGGGGCTTCGACGCCTTCCATCTCTTGTTGCCAGAATTCCTCGGCAAGATGTCGTGTGTCCCGGATATATTTGATGAATGGGGCAAACTGACAGGGTGAGATCGACTCCCCGTTATACACAGCTTCCAACTGTTCTAAGATCAATCCTTCCGACCAGCCGTCGTAAAGTGAATGGTGCATAGTGACAACCAGATACTGTCTTACACTGCAGCCAGCATCCCGATCCTCCTCTTCCATGATGAGGGCGAGGCGTAGCAACGGATCCATCAAGCCCATCGGCTTTCTCTGGTCCTTTGCGAGATGATTCTCCAAGCTGTGTCCCTCCAACCATTCAGGCTCAAGGCGCAGCACAACTTGCAAAGCACCCTCTGAATCGTCTTGGAAGATCCGTGTCCGTAAGATAGAGTTGGCCTCTATAACTTGACCCCACGCTCTTTTCAGTCGGGTCAAGCTACAGTCCGATTGTAACGCATATGTCCTCTGAGATACATACGCGGTGGGGTTTTGCAAACTTAAGGATATCATGCCTTCTTGCAACGGCGTGCAAGGGTATATGTCCTCAATAGCATCCCGATTCACTTGGGCTCTTTCGACTACTTCTCGGATGACGCGACCTCTGCTTTCTGGGCTCAGTAGGGAGAACGGGGGCACATCTGCCGTCGCAGGGGACTGAGCGTTCTCTTCTTCTGAACTTCTGGCTGCCGCAGCCATAGCAGAGATCTGGGGAGCCTGGAAAACGTCGTGAACAGACAAACTGATATTGCGAGACCGCGCCAACTGGACCAGCTTCATCGCCCTCAGGGAATCTCCACCCACGCGGAAGAAGTTCTCTTCCAGGCCAATACTGTTTGGCGAACGGCCAAGAACTTGGCCCACCAGATCAAGCATCTTCTGCTCGGTTGGGTTTCTTGCAATCGACCGCGTTGATCCCATGGCGGGCGAAACACTGTCCAAATAGCCACTTTGTATGAGACTTGCTGCCTCGCCGCGGAGTCGTTTTCTATCCACCTTCCCCCCAGCGCTGACGGGCAGCTGCTTGATAGCCAGGAACACCTCGGGGATCATGTAATATGGCAGACGATCTGATAGCCGAGACCTCGCGTCCTCGACTTGCGCTTGATAAGTGCCGGAAACGGGTTGCAGCGTGTCATCCCCTGCCCCATGGCTGCCTCCCTCAACCCCGAGCATTGCAGCGAGCACTGCAGGTTGATCGGTGCCTTCAAACTTGATCATTTCTACTATGACATGAGGACAGAGAGGCAGCAGGTCTTGGAGGGCATGCTCAACTTCACCAAGCTCGATCCGCTGGCCTCGCAACTTGACCTGCGTATCTTTCCGACCGAAGATTCGCATCGTGCCGTGGTTTGTGTATTGAACCAGGTCTCCAGTCCGGTACAGCTTGCGCGACGGGTAACAGGGAAAGCCACGGCGCCAGTCAGGAGCATCAATGAATGCGGCCGCCGTTTGCTCTGACTTGTTCAGGTACTCACGAGCAACAATTGGGCCCTCGATTATCAACTCCCCGACGGCTCCAATCGGGGCCAGCACCCCGACGTTAGACGGGTCAACGATCCACGGTGTAGCGCCAACGAGAGGTCCGATATCTTTGACATCGCTGGTCTTCCGCAAGGGCTGTGTGACAGCGCAGTACACGGAACACTCCGATGGCCCATATACCTGGATCAGTCGAGTCCGCTCCACCCAGTGCTCGATGTGCGACGTGGACGGCGGTTCGCCGCCGACAAGCACGGTTTTCAGACTGGGGAATTGCAGAGGATCTAGGCTCCGCAGCATAGACGGTGACAGAAAGAGGTGGTTTGCTTCAAGCCTGGCCAGAGAGCCCGGGACATCATTCCACCTGTCGTCCTCGCTGGGAATGCAAATGCAGCCGCCAACAAGCAAGGTCGTCAGTATCTCCGCCATGCAAGCATCAAAGGCATAGGAGGAGAATTGGAAAACCCGAGACTCGGCCGTGTAACGAGCAACAGGGGCATGGGCGAATGCGCTGCTGGCGAATGCACCGTGTTCGACAATACTTCCTTTAGCCTTTCCTGTAGTCCCGGACGTGAATACGGCATACAATGCATCCCGCGGTGTTGGAGCATTCGATCCGGCTCTGCCCGCAGACTGAGGCGAGCGTTTCTCCAAGTCATCAATGGTGATGACATTGCCGTTCTCCTGAATATTCTTCGCCCGCTCACTCGTACTTTTCAAGGTGAGAACGACTGATGCGTTTGTGTCGTTGCAAATTTGCTGCAGTCGGGCATCTGGGTAAGACTGTTCCAGCATCACGAACGCTGCCCCCGCTTTCATCACTGCCAGCATGGCGATGGGAACCCATCGAGACCTTTCGAGAAATAAGGGTATCCAATGTCCAACCCCGAAGCCCATATCGCGGAGGGCCCTGGCGATCAGGGAGGAAATTTCGTCGAGCTGCTGATAGGACAGGTCGCCATCCCAGGCACACACTGCCGGAGCATTTGGGCGCTTCCAGACTTGTTGTTGGATCAAGTTGTGGACGCAGTCATGGATAGCAATCGGCAGCTTACAACTGCGTGACTCAAGAAAGGCGCGCTGTTGACGGCCCAGCCAACTAATATCCATGATATTTTGTCCGGGAAAGCCAAGTATTTGCGAGACGATATGACTGAGCGTGTCGGCAATGTTCTCAGCCTGCCATTGCGAGATGGTTGAGGTCCAGCAGGAGATGTATGCTTTGATCTTGTTTCCAGTCACATAGACATTCAGTGAGAGGTCATACTGAGGACCAATTCAGTTAGCGTTACCTTTCTCTTACTCTACTTGCACTACTTCTCATCAATCGTCTTTGGGTACTCACCTCTGTAGGGTCCACTTCCTCCAACTCTTCCACGATCAAGCCTCCTCCTGATGAACTCTTTGTTTCCCGGTCCTCGAATGCTCGACTCTGGATGGAAATAACCGTGTTGAACAGGGTCTGACCATTTAAATTGAGGCTGGCAAGCATTTCTGTTAGAGACGTGTGCTGGTGCGAGAAGGCACAAGCTAGGTCAGCCTGGCTGTCTTGCAGCAGGGACAGGGTTGAATCACTGCTCGTAAAATTGATGCGGCAAGGAAGAAGATTGGCCAACAATCCAACTGCGTCTTCAATCCCGGGGATGGGAGCGTCCCGGCCGGAGGTAAGATAACCAAAACAGACGTTATTGCTGCCGGTATAGCTCTTCAACAGCAAGCCCCAGGCGACATGAAAGAGGTTCGACACAGTCATCCCGTGGGCTCTGAGAAAGTCACTGATAGCTATTTCAGGCTGATTCAGGTTCACATCCACGCAATAGAGCTCATTTTCCATAGTAGCCCCATGATCGACAAGATCCGGAAACAGGCAGCACTCGGTTTGGGCAAGATATCCGTGCCAATAATCCTGGCTCGACTCTCCGCCTAGGACGTGAGACACGTAGTCTTCATACTGAACAGTATCCTGAATGGGAAGACAACCGTCGTACGCCTTCACCCAGTCATTAATCAAAACAACAGAGGACCAGCCATCCATGATGACATGGTTGAATTCAATGTCGCAGAATACCGAGCTGGGGTTGGATGACGCGAACAGCTTGATCTGATAAGGAACTCGGTTGGATGGGCGAGACTTCTCGCGATGTTTCTGTATCATGTCCAAAACGCTCGTTCTCTCCACATGCATGTCTCCATACGCCTCATACCTGACCGTGTTTATGGACAACGGAGCGACCCCTGGCTGAAGCACCACGCTGTTGAAAGAGTGGCTAGGCAAGCTGCTGGGTGATATCACCGTACGCAGCACGGAATGTCGGTTGACCACCTGTGCCCAAGCACGCTGAAGGCGGTCGATATCAACGGATTGATGACCCTCATGCTTGAATTCTAAAACGGATCCGGTTCGGTAGAGTGCAGTGTCCCGGGTTTGACTCAGCATGATTCCTTCCTGCATTGGCAGGCAGGGATAGACAGTTTCAACGTCAGCCCAAGAAATACCAGATTCCGTAAGCGTGTTTGCCAGGCGGTCGAGATCGTTGTACTTTAAAGCCAGCAATGGCAGGTCTGTCAATGTTGGCGTGCTGACCGGTGACGATGACAACGACAGTCGTTCTGCAATCTCGTCCAGTGAGCGTCCACACTCCTGTATCCATTGCTTGATCTTGCTTTGGTGAGACAGCTTTTTGCTGTAGATGAAGTCGAATTGCAGGCGACCCTGGACAACGACGCAGGTGATCTCAAAGAGACCCGGTAGAACCGTGGAAGCACCATAGTCTGAGGATTGTTCATACTCCCACGGCACGCGTTGAAAGAGGCTATTATCCCGTTCGAATTGTTGAAACTGTCCGTGAAAGTTAAACACAATCTCCATCTTGTCCCCAAACACCTCGGCTCCCCGTTGATTCAGGTACCGTGATGCAAAGTACGGCAGCCCCTTGCCGGGCACCTTTCGCCTGGAGTCCTTGACACGCCTCACCAACTGAACGGCATCGTTTTCGGTATACTCGGTCAAATCAACCGGTATCGGCCAGATTGTTGTAAACCAGCCAATGGTGCGGGTGAGGTCTATCCGCGGGTCCCATGGCTCCCTCCCATGGCCTTCGTTGAAGATGACTGGAGGTCGAGGTCGACGATCGGCAAAAACTCTCAAGAAAGAATGTAACAGCGCTGCATTCAAAATTTCCACGGGCTCAGTACGAAAGGCCTTGTTTGCGGTTGTCAGGATTGCCCTGGTAACGGTTTCGTCAACGAGGAGAGGTGTCGATACGGCATTCCCATAGGTATTTGCCACGCCTTCGAGTGCCCAATACTGATCGATCGCGTCCGAGTCAATTTCGATACGAGTAGGAAACGCAACTTCTGGGGGAAGCTGAGTTTGGCTGTACTCGGCCTCGAGACGACACCACCACTGGAAAGGGGCTGGGGGTTCCCCTGAGGAGAGCTTGCCCGTGGTTAGAAGCTCTTCCAAGTCCTCGGCTAGTATACGATGGGAGACCAGGTCAATGATGGCATGGTGAGCATTGATGAATAGGTAAGGATGCGTGTCTTGCTCGATCCTGATGAGATCGACGGAGAGAATAGGCCCCGTACACAGGTCGAAGCTCGTTTGGCTCTTGTTCATCACCGCCGTGACTTGCTCACGTTTACGGAGTCGGTGTTCCTGACATCTGAACGACCCCGATATATCACGACATATCCTTTGGGTCCAAACGCCGCTGGCAGAGCGGCTGAAGCGGGCCCTCAGCATGGAGTGCCTCTCGACCAGGGCGTGTATCGCGAGCCAGAGCTGCCGTATATCGATTTCCCGCGATACAGCAACAAAAAAGCTCTGGTTGAAGTGGCTTTCTCCGTTCGGAGAATCTGCGAAGAACATTTGCTGGATTGGAGATAGGTCAAATGGCGTGTCTATCAAGTCCTCGCAGGGGATGAGTTCGGAACAGGTCGTCAGCGGTGACGGATCAGACTTTGCAACAGCTGCAAGCTTGGGAATGGTCCGGTGCCGCAGTATGTCGCCGGTCTCGAGAACAAGGTTTTCTTGGCGGCATTGTGCAGCCACGCGCATGGCAGTAATTGAGTCGCCGCCCAGAGCGAAGAAGTCGTCGTCGAACGCAATGCCGTCGGCCTCGATGTTGAGCACCCGCGCAATCACCTGTGAGATTTTCTCCTCCAGCTCGGTAAATGCAGTGCGAGATGTCTCGCTCTTCATGTTGATGGCATATGCTTTTAGTTCTTCCCCCGATAAGCGAGATACTTCCTCCCGTAAGCGTCGCCGATCTACCTTGCCGCTGGCGGTCAAAGGTAGACGGGGCGTCGATAGAAACAAACTCGGAATCATGTATCCCGGCACCGAAGTTTGTAGATTCTTTCTCGCTAGGGCTACATGCTCAGCATCTTTCGCACTGGGTTTCCCCAGCAGCGACATGTGAGAGACGTTCGTCCCGCAGTCACCGTAACGATGAGCGCCAGGAAGCGCCAGAAATGCCACCAACGTATCGGTGGCAGACTCTTCATTGCTCATCGTGATAACCTCGGCAACGGCATTCATCCCCTGCGGAAAGCTTGCGCGAAGATGGTGCTCAACCTCGCCCAACTCCACGCGCTGACCTCGCAGTTTCACCTGAGTGTCCTTTCTGCCAACGAAGCGCAGGGAGCCATCTGCTTGATATTGTACCAAGTCTCCGGTGCAGTAGAGGCGCTGGTTATCGAGGTGAGGGCTTTGATCATCGTTACGTAGCATAGCCAGCCAGGAAGGAGCAGAGATAAACGCAGCTTGCGTCTTGTCGGGCTCGTTGATGTATCCGCGGCCCAGATGTGGCCCTTGAATTAGAAGCTCGCCGACGGCCCCAATCGGCCTCAATTTCTCATAATCGAACGGATCAACAATCCAAGTCGATCCAACGATTGCATGACCAATGTTGGAGGCATTGTCCGGCGATACGTTGGTGCACAGCGTCGACTGGACAGAACACTCCGCAGGGCCATATACGTTGATGAGCCGGATCTGGCCCCCCCACGAGTCCACCACATCGCGAGGCAAGGCCTCACCACTGAGCACGATGGTCCGTATCGTATGCAAGTCGTGCAAAGACAAATGCCGTAGGAGTGACGGCGTCAGGTCGGCCCAGGTCGGCCTCAGGCGGCGAATGCCCTCGGCAAACCTGCTCGATCTCTCGACGTCAGAGGGAATGCAGACACACGCACCAACCAACAGCGCATTGAGGATGTCAGAGATACTCACGTCAAATGCGTATGACGCGAACTGGAGGACTCTTGTGTGTTTGTCCATCCCTACCTTCCGCACGTAGGCATGCGCACAGGAAAGGAAGGCGTTGAGGCCGATGGTGATGCCTTTTGGCTTTCCCGTCGTGCCCGAGGTGAATACGGCGTACAAGGCATGGTCTGGCCTTGGTCCTCGCAGGGGACGAGGTTCCTGGCACGAGATTGACCACGCGGCATTGCGGAGATCACCGTCCAGAGCAACGACGGTGGGCGCCAACGCTGCCGCGGTCTCAGAGTACGCCGCCGAACAGATGACCACCGACGGTGCCAGCTCCGCGCAGATGGCTTGCAGTCGCTGGACAGGCTGGGAGGGCTCCAGCAATACAAAGGGGCAGCCCATTTTCATGACGGCTACCACGGCCACCACCGTCTGAAGCGACTTCTCAAACAAGAGCGGCACGTAATCCGGCTTGCTTGGAGACAGATCCAGGCACATCCCTGTCAAGTGGGCCGCCAACTTGGAGGAAAGCTCATCCAGCTCTGCGTACGAGAGTTGCCCGTCCCAAGAGTCCACAGCCATGAGCGTAGGCTGCGTCTTGGCAAAGTTGTAGATGCAATCCAAGAAATCTTCTTGCCCGTCTGTCTTTGAGCTAGTCTCCTGGTTCCACGATGCTATCTGTGCCGCGTCCCGAGCGCTACACAGGTCTAGCTCTTTCACCGAGATATTGGGCTGTTTCAAGCCTTGGCTGAAGACGTACTCAAAGGTTCTCGTCATGTTGAGTATCTGGGCGTCAGACACGTTCAGGACCCGAAACCCCAGCGAGATTTCTTGGGATCCGCCAGGATGAGTGACGTCGATGGCCAACTGGAGGCTTGAATATTGCAGTCCCTTGAACATGGTCAGTATCAAACTGTAACTACTTGATGATCCTCGCACTTTAGAACGTACCGTTTGAGAAGCAGAGGATGTTTCGTCTTCGTCCGAACTATCTGGCGGAGACAGAAACATCCAACCACCATCCAACCCAGCGTTCCCCTGCATGTAAGTCATGGTGGTCTGTAGGTATCCTACATCACCAGCACTTGTGTCAGTCGGCAGAGTCTCGGAGACGATGTCTGCAAGCCGAAGGTTGCGGCCCACGTTCGTCTGCAACGTGACTTCCTTGGTGGTGTCGATGTCATCTTGGGTTATAAAGTAGTGGAACTGTACAGTTTCAGAACATGTGTAGGTAAAGAGAGTGATTGCCCATGAGGCTTGTAACAGTTGGTTGAGGCTAGTTGGGTCGAGTGACCCATCCACGCTGAGGTGTGCAGTTTGGATGCCAAGGTGTACTTCGCGCAGCTGAGGCATATTGATGGCTACCGGATAAGCGAGGGTGGAATCTCATGGATATGAAAAATGGTTTTTCTTTTTTTTTGGGGGGGGGGGGAGGGGGCTTCAATGCAAAAAACAAAGGAATGTAGTTGCAGGTGGAATCTTTATACGTTGTGTTCTTCGTCAAGCCACACGAGACAGCAGTCTCCTGCGCATTCTCCGAGACCGGAACTTGTACTGAGACCTGAGACATACAGGCGATAGGTCGGCTTGGCTATGAACGAGGCGGACCTGACTAACCTAGCTGAACCTGGATGTCAGTCAAGTTTGATGGGCAAGCGCCCCAAGACACAAACGACACTCTGCATGCGAACCCCACCGGACATCAACCAGAGCGTCTCGTAATTTTCTTGGGGCGCTTGACACGAGGATGGATGAGTTGGCCGATTGGCCGAACGCCAGCTCAGGGGTCTGGTCGAATTTGTCTCGGCGAAAAGGAGGATTGGCTGTTCTCTTTGGCAATGGTTCACCGGCGATGCACTAAGTATGCATAGATCAGGTGAAAACGGAAAAGGTCGGTCCTTTTGATGGCCAATATATGTACTCGGTATTACGCTAACCGAGTTCGAGACCGTCCGGCACGCAAGTCTCGCTTTTCATCTCTTTGAATCCAGACTGTCCCCTTTCCGGCCCTGTGGGATAGAGAGGATGACCAATGAGTACTTGCTACTATTCCCCTTTAGAGGACTGAGTTACCCCGCAAATTCGGGAGATGAATAGGATCTCCGGTAAGACTTGGTGTTGCAAATGCTACGTCAGGCTCCGCGATTGAGAGATACCCTAGCTCACGCAGAATAGCTATACATTAGTCGCTAGTCCTTAACCAGAATACGGACAGCCCACGGGGGTAACAAATGCTAGCTCATAGAAAAAGCCGCGCAGATTGGTGTAAAGTTGCACTGCTTATATTTTAGCTAAATACTAGCTCTAGTCAAGGTATATACTTACACTTCTCTTCTGCAGTAATTTACAATGAAAAACCGCGGAATTTAATATTTGTTATCCCTGTGGGCTACACTAAATCCCGAGCGGCTGGGATGTACCCAGAAGAATCATCTCACCGATTTGCTCCATACCCCGGCAGACAAATGCAACCAAATCACCCCGCAAAATCTGGGAGATTAACAGAATGACGATTATATAATGACTATCCGTAAAGATTACTTATTAGCTGAAATAGAGTTTACTTGGCATGCAGTCCTATTGGGGTTAGATCTGGGGGCGAAATCATCAGGTGCTTAGTTAACGGTAATCTGTACTGTCCGGATAAAATCTCACCAGATCTGATCCCTGTAGCGTATCGGGAAGACCCACGAATTACCCCGGGAGCTAGACAAGCGAAATCGACGCTACCAGGATTAGTGTCGTAATCGTTTTCAGCATTGTGATGGAGTACGTAGGTGAAAGGGCCCTGTTTTCTAGACTCCAGTGCTCACGAGGGGGAAAACAAAAGACAACCTGGCGTGGCCTTGGGCCCTGAGAGAGGACCATCCGGGCTCAAAGAGACGGCAGATCTTTGACAACAGCTGGAATGGCACACATGGCAAGGAATGCTGGCGGATAGATGGGTCCAGCCTGAAAATTATTGGGCGAGTCCTGACCAGAAACAGAATAGACACGTCTTGGCTTGTTGGACCCCGGTCAACGGAGTTCTCCACGAAGGCGGTCGCCTATCGGGTCTGAGGAGCGGACGAAAAGAATGACGTGATTTCGAATCGCTTTCGTTACTGGACGCTCCACACCGTCGTTGCAGTGGCCCGAGGAGATGCTTCTCAAAGAGGAGCACTCCGCACTCCACACTGCAGGAGATGCAAAGATGATGATGTCAGATAGACGCGGAGGAGGATGCAGAATGTCGAGACATACAGTCACCTTGTCAAAGAAGACACCGGATCAGCCCACACCAATTTGGCTGTCTTTGATGGCGGCGATCCGCAGGACGGCCTGCAAGGATGACAATTGAGGTTGTGTGTAACCCCCACGGATCAGCATAAAGCTAAGCTACTCGCCTTGGAAGTAGACGGTTGGATAAATAGACATCAGGTATTTACACTGACTCTATGACTGTTCTTCTAATAACCAATAACCTTGTGTTCTTAATATTAAACTTAAAGGTAATACTATCATTTTATAGAATAAATCAGATGTAAAGTGACCTTGGAAAGAACGTGTTGACAACCAATTTTTAGTCGTAAATTGGCCGTAGATCTGGTGGCAAACTAGTGTTCGTAGGTTACACATACTTTCACGTACAAGCGAGTGTGATTGACCCGCTGTCAAGTTATTCCAATCAAAAACCTCGCGTATTCAAACAGAAAAAAATGCAAACAGTTTTGCCACTAGGTACACATACTTGAGCTAGTACTCATCCATCCGTAACCTACTCGTACTTCTACCTGCTGAGCGGGTCAGCCGAGTTGTTCCCACTGCGCCTTTTTACACCCTTGTGGGCTGTAGCCGCCGGGATCCATCGGTCCCGTTCTTCGGGCATCCTGGTCTACTAGTACTCCGTATTGGCGAACTAGACTGCGGAGCAAAGCATGCAGGAAGCGAATAGTTTGTCGGTGGCCACTGGGTCATTCGATGCTAGATCGGCGGCTCAAGCCGACGCTCACCATGCATCCTGGGTCGGCCGCGGTCCGATCGATCGCCTGGGAAAGGAACATCCGAGACTGGCAGAGGGGCGGTCATCAAGGTTTGATCGTGGGGTTCCAGTAAAAAACGATGGTTTTGCCGTCGTGGAGCTAAGAATGGAGCAGGGTGGAAGGCAAGGGGTAGAATGTCCGCGCAGCGGTTGTTTGATTAGGGTCTCGGATGATCGACACAGCCCGGTATTAGCTCTGTTTCCTCAGACAGCCCCTATTCGGCCAATATTGATGCTTGAAACTATTAGGTAACTAAATCATTCCAGCAGCTCCCCAGCCATTCCGTGCCGCCACTACATCAATCTGGCAATTCTTTGTGTTCATCGTCAACTCACATCCTCTCAAGCATTGTTGTTCTGTCCACGATACTAGTATCGGTAATCAAAACAATTGATCCCAGCTCTTGGAAGATGACTGAATCTGAGCCGTCGCTGCCTAGATTTGGCACGATCCGGGCGTCTCAATCGTACATAACTATCGTGGTCACTCTCGCTGCGTTTACGGTAAAGTCAATCCATCACAGAGCAGAGAGGTCGGATGCTAACCCGGTGCGCACAGGATAACTTTCTCTATGGTCTGGTACGTTAACCCGTGGCGTTGACGCTTGCCATCGCTCATCATGTCCCTACAGATCGTACCCGTGACGCCAACCGCCCTGGAGCGGCGAGTGGGCGTCGCTCCGCAAGATTGTAAGTTGCCAATTTTGGTATCAGGGTTAGGGTTAGGCGAGAGACACACGAACAAGGAGCAACTACGAGTCTAGAGCCAGCCAGCCAGCTGACTGAATTCTAAAATGTAGTGCAACGATGGGTTTCGATTTTGCTAGCACTGGATGCATTCGCCTGGCTTCTGACAAGTCGTGAGTACACACAATTCCATCAGCACCTATCCATAGTCGTCAAAGACTAATTCGATGAATGCCAGCCATCGCCGGATACATAGCCGACCGTGTCAAGTCACGTCGGACCCCCCTGCTGCTCGGCCTGCCTGCCCTTGCCGTGTCGGCGGGCTTGCTGTATGTCGGCGACTCGTTGGCGCTCTGGGCGGTGGCTCGCATATTGCAGGGCATATCGGCAGCTGTGACTTGGACGGTAGGCCTAGCACTGCTCATCGACACCGTCAACAAAGAGCGCCTCGGAGAGATCCTCGGGTACCTGTCGATGGGAATGATGGTAGGGACCACGGCGGGTCCGCTGATCGGTGGTATTATCTACAGGGCGGGCGGATACCATTCGGTCTTTCTCACCGTGTTTGTTCTGATCATCATCGACGCCGTTCTCCGGCTGGCCATGATTGAGAAGAGGAACGCCCGTCGCTGGCTGGATGTTCCCGAGGACGACCCTGCCGATCCCAGGCCCTCGCAACCACTGTTGGGTTCGCCCGCCGCGGAGAGCAGCCCCAACTACGGGGCGACAGAAGCCTCATCCGCCGCGGCGGCAGACGAAGACCAGAAGCGACCGTCGGCCATCGTTGTGCTGTTGTCGATCCCGCAGATCCTGCTCGGTCTCTGGGCCTACTTCGTTGTCTCCATCGCCATCACCTCCTTCGACAGTTCGCTCCCGCTCTTCGTGCATGAAACCTTTGGTTGGGACCAGCTGGGCCAGGGCCTCATCTTCCTTCCCCTCTCCATCACCCAAGTCATCGATCCCGTTGTCGGCATCATCTGCGACAAGTACCCCAGGGCAACGCGGCACATCATGGCCGCGGCATTCGTCGGCGCCGCCGCGGCCTTTGTCAGTCTCCGCGTCGTCACGCACGACTCGACGGCACAGATAGTCTGGCTCTGCGGCTTGCTCGTCCTGTTGGGGCTGTGCCTATCGTTTGCCATATCCCCGATCCTGCTGAGCATCGATGCCTCCTTGGATCATAAGGAGAAGGAATCGCCAGGCGTCTTTGGGAGAGGGGGCGCCGTTGCGCTAGCGTACGGGTTGGTAAACTCGGCGTTCGCGGCTGGAGCCTTGTTGGGACCGTTGCTAGGAGGCTACGTTCGGAGCGTAGCTGGATGGGGGACTATGACCGCAGTTCTTGGAGCTATTAATGCCGTCACCGCCGTCATAGTCTGGGGGCTTAGCCAACCCGACCGGACACTTCGGCAGCAGTCGTAAGCAATTTGGCTGCCGGCAATATGTCCATACGGAGCACGTTAGACGGGTTACATATATCAGCTTGCTGTACAGAGAACTACCATACTGCCTTAAGGAGCTATCGCGGCTTCCTATAATACACTGCTGTTTGCAGCCTGGATAAAGACATGGCGATGCTGTTTCTCCAAGTCTCTCGGGTCCCGGAACGCGGTAGCGCCATAGACGAAACCGTCACAGTTGCCAATCACAACCGAGTTAGTGCAGCAACGTGAGATGCTCGGAAGGTTTTCGGAGACTATTGCATCCTTTAGCGCGATCAAGCGTCGTCTCTCACTCGTCGTAGCCAGCATCATGTAAGCAATTAGCGCGGTCGATCTGACACACCATAAGCTTTTAGCAGGACGATCGGAATGTAATACATGAAGGACACTTCTTATAGACGAGATAAATCCCATTTCCCGCGTACCTCCTGGGAGAGCCAACTGTGCCGTGACCTTCACCAGCATTATTGTGGAAGAGCTTTGAACGTGAAATCATGGCTTCCTTATCACCAACCGCGGTCACGATTATCGCAAGCTTGGCAATTATATACCTTGCCTCTCGACTTCAATCGAAGAAATTGCCTCCGGGTTCAACGGAGCCGCCAGGCCCAAAGGGTACGCCACGTAGAAAACATCAGCCGTCATGGATTGCACTGACACTATTAGGATGGCCACTTATTGGCAACGCGCCGGAGCTGGCAAGCAGCAACGGTCAACTTATCCCCATCTTCAACAAGTGGGCAGACGAGTATGGACCTATCGCTCAGTTCAAAATCTTGGGAGAGAATCAAGTTGTCATCTCCAGCGAGAAGATTGTGCAGGACCTGTATGTCAACAGAGGAACCAAGTATTCGGACCGCGGCACACCTAGAGCTATGCAGTACATTACGAGAAACTTGAACCCAGCTCTTACAGGAAGACACGGTAAGCTACCCTGGACAAGCTGACCCTAAGACGCCGCGACCGACGCTGAATATGGCATAGACGGTTGGAGACGCCAGAGAAAGTTCATCCACCAAGCCGTCAACATTGCCAGCAATGAGAAATACGTGGGTTTCATGTCCGATGAGGCAACTTTAGCTCTGCACGACCTCATGCAAGACCCGGTCCAATACGATAGCCATTTTCAGCGTTACGCTTATGGTGTCCTCACGAGATCGCTGCTTGGCTTCCGCACCGCCTCTGCCCAAGACAAGTTTGTGGTCGACACCGAGGCCTTCATTGACGACGCCATGAAGTGTTTCCGCCCCGACGAGCACCCTTGGAACGTGTTTCCTTTCCTCGGCTATCTCCCAACATGGTCACTGGCGTCGCTCCGACAGATGGAAAAGCTCAAAGACGAGGCATATCAAGAGTGCGTCATGTTGAAGAAAAGGGTGGAGAAGGAGATGAGGAGCGGCACCGCACTGGAATCCATATATCGACGATTCTTGGAAGACAGACAAGACTACAAGGTCAGCGATGAGGAGGCCATGTTTACATTTCAATCCATGATTGGGGCTGGGACGAGATCCCCTCAAAACGCTTTGCTCACATACTGCTTATCCATGATGGAATATCCCGAGTGGCAGGAAAGATTGCAAGCTCAAATTGACGAGGTCATCGGCCCCGACAGATTGCCGACATTCGATGACATCCCGCACCTCCCTGTCGTTCGGGCTATCGTCAAGGAAGGGATTCGGTCTCGTTCTATTGTGGCCGAACTTGGCATCCCTCACCGTCTGGAAGAAGATGATGTTTATCAAGGATACTTCTTCCGAAAGGGCACAGTATTCCATGCCAACTTTAGGTACGTCCTGTCAACCATAGGACTGCGATCTTACTTGCCTAACCTTCTCTTTAGCAAGATCCTCATGGAGAAGGACACCTATCCAGACCAGAAATTATTCAATCCCGCAAGGTGGCTCGAGCCCGAATATCCCACCTACAAAGAACCCCTGACAGTGTATCCGAACTGTCAAGGGTTCGCCCCCTTTGGACAAGGACGTCGATCGTGTCCAGGCTATGACTTTGCGGAGAGGTCCTTGGTGATCATGATTGCCAAGTTGGCATGGGCATGCAACGTTGTCCGACCTACGGATCCAGAGACCGGCAAGCCGGTAGAGCTGAAGGTAGAGTATGAGCCGACGCCGAACCCTAAGCCACTCCCGTTTCCGTGCAAGATCGTAGTGAGGGACGACAAGCGAATGGCTGTCGTGACGAAGGAGTTAGAGGCATTGATAAATTAGTAACTTGAAATGTAACGAGTTATGGCCGCATTATCTAAATGCGGATTACTACATCTGGTATTGTTTCCTCTCAGTTCTCAGTCTTTGATACGTAAGCTATAGAGACGTGGATTATCTGCCGTGTATTCAGTGACTATCTGTTACCCAGGGGGTCAGGTGACCCCTTCTTCCTCACGCATCAACTGTGTTTTCAGCTGTCGTTCCTCTATTATGAATTCTCCGGTCTACCGTACATAGTGGAGCTCTTTTCGCAGAAACTATACAGCCAGAGGGCTTTCTGGTTTGCTTTCTTGTATTGTTACATAGGCGAGCCGTAGAGCTGCAGAAACTTAAGTTTAGTGGCTGACCCTGTCACAGATAATAACGATAACGACTACGTCTGAGGCAATGAACGCGAAAGCCAGCGACGCGAGCCCAATGAGGTAGGATATTGCCGCCCTCATCGCAGTAGTCTATACGAATAGTCCGGAGAATATCGCCCCGACGATGAGTCGCCGTCCATGCTTCCACGCCCCCCTGTCTGTCTGGCTTATTGGCATCTGCAGTATTGTCTTTAGGGCCTCTGGGAGTGCTGTTAGTCTGTCCCTCAGTTGTCCTGTTATTGTCGGCTTTCACGTTGGCAGGGTGTAACATGGTTGGAACTGGAACTAGGGGGGGTTTGGTGTCGTGGGTTGCCTCGTACCGGTGAAATTCTCGACAGGAAAGAATCCTGACTTTGGTCGCGCTGTCATTGATCATCCGGAGTAAGACGGCGTTCTGCATCTTCGTCTCCCAAATTCGTAATTGCAGAGGTAACAGCCTCAATCACACTCTCCGTTTCCTTGTGCCAGATCCCGCATATTTCCGAGGCACGGGGAGGCGTGCGGGTTGGGCCCGGGAGCTTCGAGGGCGCAGACTGTGCGAGAGCCGCAAGTGACAATACTCGATCCGCCTTGAATGGATGGAAAAAGAATAAGCCTTCTCACATGGGGAATTACTGCCGGCAAACCCACATCGGCCCGTCGCGGGTGGAGATTAAGTTCCTCTGGATCCCACCCACCGTTTGTGTGGAGATAACAGGGGTTGCCTCAGAGATGATTATGACAGCGCTTGTGATGCAGATGGCAAGAACCCACTTTAGAGCCTTACAAAAGGAGACTATGGGGAGAGAAAGAGGGTTGGCGTATGGCAATTGCAGACTCAGCTTGAAGTCCACATATCAACTAAGCCAGGGCATCGGCAAGAATGAAGCCTCTAGTGTGCCTGCTTTGTAAAGAGAACAAAATACTTCAATGAGCTAGCACAACGTTTATTGCTGATACCGGCGGTCATCATAGGTACAATTTGTAGTAGTAGGTGTCGGTGCCCTCGCCGCGTTCAGAGTCGATGATTCCTAGATTGAGGCTCTACTGTAGATGTCGTACGGCTCATGGGTCTAGGAGCTGGCATCCTCTGCGACTATCCTGTCCTCCTATCACCACAGCAGCTGCTAAATATCCCCAAGGTAGTGCAACGCACTAGACTGTATACTAAACCCGGATCAAGATATATGAATTACAAAGCCGGGCAATCATCCAAATCCACCCCATCGTGCCACCTCTTAGTCTGCTCCTGATGCCAGTATATGAGCAACTCATACGATAGAGTAAGTATCCGCCGTCTCTGAATCAGGACTCTTATCTATGACCGGAGGTTGCGAACAAACGATTGCACGATAACCGAAATGACTCTTGCCTCCGAGATGAGAGTGAATCAGATCAGGTTCCAGTCTTCACTAAGCTAGATATGTTCTATGAGTAAGACTAAAAGGCAACTGCGAAACTGCAAGGCCACGTCACTTTCCTACCAGCATCGGGGTCCTTTATGGCCGAGGATTGATACTCATTTGATGGTTTTGCGTCCCTTTGTACGCTGACAGAATGAAGCCTGAGGAGCTCAGGAAATTGACTCTGAACCGCCGCTTCCGAATAGAGAACGCCTTTGGCAAGTAGGCAGTGCAAGATATCAACAAATTTCTGCTTGGTCGACTCTCCGATAAGTATAGCGTGGGGTTGAACGATAGCATGACAACTGGTAAGGTATGAGTTTTGTAGCTGGCTCAAGACTTGCCTGCTATGCTCGTTCAGGTAGATGACATTTTATGTCCTCTGGGTGGTTTATGCAGCGAATGAGCTCAGACAGATAGTTAAGAGATCAATATGCCCAGAGAGTAGCTAGTAATGATATGCCGGGGTGCTTCCATTAATCGAAGGTGACGTTTTTCCACTTGGACCTTGAAATCAGTCATTTTCTCGTAGATTCAGACGATCAGACCCGAGAAGAAACACCCAACAGTTTAGGAAACAAGCTTGATCGCCCGATGCGCGTGAGAGTTTCGCGTACTATTTACGACGTATTTCCAGGTCGTGTTTCCATACTATTGCACCTGGATTACCTTCCGGATCTTAAGCCCTCAAGTCACCCGAGGTAAACCTCCCCGCCTCTGGATCTTAATGTGCAAATCCTCAAAATAGCTGATGCCTCCATTTACCACGTACCTACCTGGGTTCTTTCCATCTACCAGCTCAACTTTGAATGTTCTGAAAAACTGCAGTGGTGCCTTGTACAGCTCCATCCGCGCGATATCCTGTCCGAGACAAACACGCGCTCCATACCCAAATACCATACTGTACTTACTAAAGATCTTGGCCTTCTCCACATCAAGCCACCGCTCAGGCCTAAACAGTTCGGCGTCTTGACCGTAGATGTTGAGATCGCGATGCACAAGCCACGGATTGCAAGTCAGCTCCGTGCCCTCCGGAATGAACTCGCCACACAGCTCCAGGCCTCCCTTTGGCGCGAGACGGGGAAAGATGGTTGGTGCGGGGGGGTTCAGACGCATGCTTTCTTTGACGCAGGCCATGTAGTAGGGACAGTGAGTTACGACCTCTTCGTGCTGGGGCATATCGGATAGTTTGTTGGTACGGGTTGCCTCGTCAAGCTCGGCCATGAGCTTGTCGTACACGGAAGGGTTGCGCAAGATGTGCACTATCATGGCTTGAAATGCGGTTCCGGTGGTGTCGGCTCCCGCAAGTAGAACAAGCAAGATTTCGGCCTTGATGTAGTTAATATCCAGGGGTTGGCCATCTTCGTCTCTTGCTTCAATGAAACTGCGTCCTTAAGAGTTAACCCTTCACATCAAGGAAGCATTTCCTAACTCACGTTTGGAGTAAATCAACGCGGCCGCTGGTAATACCATCCTCAATATCTTTATACCGCTGCTCAATCAAACGGTCCCGAAAGCGCATCAACGTTCCAATACCTGAATCCTGTTCGGGGCTTGCAACCATGTACTTGCCCAAAAATGTGCCCTTAATCCAGTTTGTAAAAGGATATAGCCTCGCCATGATACCGAAGGGTGTAAGGCCATCATGAAATCCTTTGATCAAATCCTCAACATCCTTGCCCTGCTCGACAAAGCCAAATGGGGCGCCAAAGCCGATCTCGGAAATGATATCGTACGCCATGTATACGGCCCACGGTGCGAAGTCGAATGATTCTTGGGTCGAGGCAAACTTCTCCTGGATCTTATCCATCCAAGCTCGAATATTGAGTTCAATCAACGGCTCCATCTTCTTGATGTTGCTGAAGCTGTAGGGAGACGCAGCGATCTTGCGGTACTTGGCATGTATGGTAGCATCTTGCATGTTGAACAAGGACTCTTCCCCCCCAAAGCTTCCCGTGACATAATGCTTGGACTTGCTTGCGCCTCGGCTGTATATCTGGGGGAGCTTTGTCGCATCGCTCACAAGCAGCATTGTCGGCGTAATTCTGATGATCGGCCCTGTACACTACATAAGACGTAACTCGGCATTCTGATGTCCGTGCTCATACCATGCTTTTGATGAAGTCTCTGGAATGTCACGCATTCGTCGGCTTTTACGTTGTGATATGTAATCCATAACCTTGTGACACTGCCCCAGAAGCTCCCAGGGAATTTGGCGAGAGGGTGAAAGAAGCGGTACTTGACGATTTGATAAGTAAAACTTAAGACGATATAACCAAGGCCCAAGAGAGCAAGGCTAGTGATGCTCGGTATATTCATGATGAGAGCTGGTTCCAGGGTCGTGATGAGTTGCGAAGCGCCGATTGTTTGACACGCAATGGTATTGTGATCAGTTGAAAACATGCAGAAGACTTTCATTTGTAAAATCAAGATGCAGACTGGCGCTGGCATGGTCAGAGCTTAATAGCCTATCCCTGTAGACTACTGGGATTCGCAACTTTCGGCACTGTAGGAAGAACTTACGCAACTGCCGCGGAATGTCTTGAAGGGGTAATTACTCCCGTTGAGGTGCCGAAATGTTCCTTTGTAGGTAGGTAGTAACGGGTGGGCCATGGGATGTTGACCCTTGACTTTATCTGCCGCACAGGGGGGAAGATGTTTTCTCCAGAATCTCAACGGTCCGTGATTGGTATGACACATGCGGTGCGGTGGGAGCAGATCCTCAATTTGGTAACTATCTCACGCCAACGTCGGCTCTTATGCAAAGATAGCTTGATGATTCCTGCTGAGTTATTTCCGCAGTCAAGGACTCATCCTCGAGGCCGATTTAGGGTTTATGAGGAAGATTGCACAGCCGTCAGTCACCGATAATTTTTCCACAAGAGAGTCTACTTTGGTAGGAATGAATTGCGGATAATGATGTATCATATATACCGTCATAAATGCGCAACTCAAGAGTGTCGGAGTAAATGAAGCATGCAACCTAGCCTGCAAATGAACAAACACGTGTCAGATGCTACAACTCTCCCCCCTCCCGCTGGTCGGTCGCGGGGGGACAGGTCAGAAAATCCTTTACCGAGGCTACATAACCCTGTATTGGTGATGTCGATGATACAGAGAGCACGAGATATTTCATACCCCCCTGCCCGTCGGCTACCCACCGGCTTCCGACCTTGGACGGCCCAGGTGGACTAATCATCGCCCGGACCTGTATGGGAGCGGCTCTTAGCAATCTTGGTCGCTACTTGGCTAACTAAACACAGTGCCTTTTAATCCATCGGCAACGCTCATTTATGACAGATATCGTTGGTTGAATGTCGTGTTGATTGAACATGGCGTCACTGCGCTAATCCTACTGACATGCCTCCCAGTTGTTCGTTATGATCGCTCGGCAATACGGAGAAGATCGTTGCTTCGATCGCCACAGCTAGAACAGTAATTTCTTGATAGACAAGCAGTTCTAGCTATTGGTCAATGGGTTGTCGGAGACGGGCGACGAAACGCGTTATCCTAACCGAGGAGAGACGATCGCAGCTCTGCATCTCGCAGACCAGGAAGGCCATATTGCTTAATACATGGTTTATTGCTCTTGTGTTTGTTGAACTGTGCGTCCTCCCTATGGTATTTTAAACATTGTCCAACTCTATTTGACTTTGCTTCGACATTGTGCCAGGGTACTCAGGCTCAGCGGCGAATTGGCTTTCTCCTCTACTTCTGGGGGTAGCTATGGCTGAAAGTCAAGGCCCCGGAGTTACCCCTGTAGCTGTTGTTTTCGCCGTGATAATCTTTTTTGCAATTGTCCTGCGTGTTTGGGCCCGAACCTGTATCGCCAGATCTGTGGGAACCGGTGATTGTAAGTACCCTTACTGTTTGTTTGTGGGATCGATCCCGTTCAATCTCGGTCAATGCTGACCTTAAGTAGACCTAATATGCGTTGGAGTGGTAAAACAAACGCCCCCTTCCCCTAAATGCAGTAATCTCGACGCTAACAACCAACAGCTGTTATCGTGGTCGTTCATCTCCTGCACTATTGCTTGTAAGTGACGTGTCAAGATCCAGCCAAAGTACTTCTCCTGGCTATGCCCAGCGGTATTGCATGGTCTCGGGGGTCACTATTCTGACGTTGCGGAGCGTGGTGCCCAAAACATGATTGATTACTTACAGATCGTCTGGTAATCTTCTATCTTCTATAACGCCTGCCTAGGATTCATCAAGATCTCGGTCTTGGCCCTCCACATGCGACTGGGCGATCCAAGACTGCTCAAAGCGGCTTCTGTGGTGATTGTTATCGTTGGCTGTCAAGCTGGCGCGAATGCATTAGCTTGCATCTTCCAGTGTACGCCTGTCGTTGCGGCATACGACATCACCATTCCGCCGGAGGACAAGTGCGTTGACATCAACGCCTTTTATAACATCATGACTAATGTTGTCACGTACACGCTGCCGATCCCGCTGGTCATCAAGCTCCATGTTCCCAGACGACAGAAAATCAGTCTGGCTATTATACTAGGCTTGGGGCTTTTGTAAACTCCGATTGCCCCTGGTTTCCTGCATTCAAGTTAGCTGAAGACAGTGGCTAACAGAAATGTCAGTGCTTGCGTCTCCTCTATTATCCGAATCACGTAAATCCCGCCTATGCTTAGCTCCGATGACCAAACACGAGTTATCTCAGGCGCCGTATTGGTCCGCCATCGAAACTAACATCGGGATTCTCGCCGTCTGCATCCCCTCCTACAAAGGCATTGCGAAACGATATGTTCCTCGCCTACTTGGGGCTCGGGCACGTCTAGCGACAAGCTCTCTGCCTTGAACCTAATGCTTCTTAGCCCAATCACCAGAGGTCGCCGTGCGGCTACTACCACGACGAAGATCGAGTATGTGAAACGAATTAATCGACCATAGGATAATATCAGTGAGGAAGGGCTTGTGGCCCCTGACGGTTGCATTGGGATCAGAACAGAAATTACCCACCGCTCCGAAGATACTTTAGAAGGGTATGCAGCGACCGATAAGTCTGACTGCTGAAATAGAGGATAGAAGGTGTTGTGAGCTTTTGCAGAATATCAGTTATGTGACATAAAAATGCTTTATGCTAACAATTTCTTTCTTAAGATTAAGGAGTGAATCATGTAGGGCTTCAAGGTTGTCTGGTTCCGATGCAGAAGCAAAAAACAACATTGCAAGGCATTATTCCGCAACGCTTTTCCACTTGAGGTTATGGTGCAAATCAGCTTGATAAGGTCTGCTTGACTGAGACGGTTGAGGATGTCATTATGCTCCCTGAATCCCTTCATTTAATATCGTTTATCAACCTTTGGAGATAATCCGATTGACGCGTATGATAAGCGCGATGAGCCTGAATTCTGTACCACATATTTTCTGGGGATTGTTTTTGGGTATTAGCTCTACAACATGAAAATAATGAAGAAAACAAAACGGAGCCTCCTATAAGCCTGAAGCTACATATTCAATCCAATTCTGTAGATCGGCAATCAACCGGTCACCAAGAGAATCGTCCACGATGCCATCCTGCCAGGTAAGATCCATCCACAGCTCGCCACCCTTGACAGCAAAAGGGCTCAGACTAAAGAGAGGTCCATTGGTCTCTGGACTTACCGCAAAGCTAGCACTTCGTATCGACCAAGAATCAGAACTTTCGCCCTGTCCCATCGATGGTCGCCCATCGATGACGCCCAAGTTTGTGATTAGCCAAGCAGATCTTCTTGGCTTCTTCAAATCATCCTCCAAGTAAGATTTCACATCACTCAACAGTTTCATTAACCCAACATAATCATTCTTCGCTCCCAAATCCAGCCTCTGCTGTATCTCTTGTCGTACAGTCCCGGCCGCAATCCACACCATTTCTTCAAGGGCAGTGTTTGGTGTTGGATTAGTGGAAGACCCTACTTGGCGTCGGATTTTCGTGACCAGAGACTCGTCGAAGTCGTGACTCATCTTGGTTACATAATTTGCCATGGTACTATCGGCATCAAGCCATTCATACCGTTTAGGCTTATGCGGGACATGTCTCCTTAGGTCGATAGCCGTTTCGCAAGAAAATGCTCTCGCTTGCTTTTCCAGGAGCTGGGAGCTCAACGAGACCAGGACAATCCCATGTAGTAAGCCCGTCAAAGTAGTTTTGTGAACTCGACACGCGGAGAGTGTCTTGGTAAGAATATCGTGGGGAATTCTCAAGCTTCTGAATCGGAGGCCATACGGAGACGGACGGATTGGAGCCCAGGTTGCTTGGGTGGGCGAATCCTTCACGAACATGGGTGGTTTCAGCTCTTTCCACACGGTCTTTCCCATGAACCCCAACGAGAAAGAAAAAGGAACCACTATATCCTGTCCCGGTGGTAAGTTGCCTTTAAGGGCAACCGGCTTGAACGTATGGTTTTCCAGAGTGAGCTGCTGCGTGTTATCGCTTGCAGAGCTGAGTTGACGAAGCAAAGTCTGGTGGAATTTCTTCGCGCCCATTCCATCCGTGAGCGCATGATCCCACACCAATACCACATCGACAAAGTCCCCATTGAGCACTCTTGAAAGAATCAAGCGCCACCTGGGTCGAGTTTTCAGGCCGGAAAAGTTATCAGATAAATGCTTGCTGATTGTGTCATCGAAACAAGTGTCGTAGGCTTGTGCGTTATCGATGATTTGCCATTCTGTATGCTGGCTCAGATCAATGGTGTCGAGTCGAACCCAAGCAGGATGTTTCGAGCCTTCCTTGGCAAGACCGACTTGGAGCAAGGGATGTTCAAGAACTGTACGGGCGATGGCAATTTCAAGACACTCCTCGAGCTGAGGCTGGAGGGATGAGTCTACAAGACTGTCTGGGATGACAAAGCGACATGCCACTATAGTGCTTGCAAACATGCGCATGCAGTGTAAGGTAGACTCATAAGCTTCACTGCGAACATTAGTTTCATACATCACACCTCGACATCTTGGTCAGGTACTGTTCACTCACAACGGGGATAGGGGCCGAATGATACTCGACCGTTGGCCAGTCTTCAGTGATGGCATCCTCGGACCTAGAAGCTGCAGATGTACTTAGAATTGAGTGACGTTGCCTGTGCAATTCCGTTGAACACTTAACCCATAAAGCTTATAGGTGTATCTCTTCAGGTGAGCGGAAGAACGAAAGACTCTGTCTGGAACAGGTTGTTGATTCTTTGTGAGTGCCGATGTCTCCGCAATTTCCGACGATCCGGTAAAAGATGACCATGTGGATCTGTAAGCTGGAAGCTGATTCGAAGGAATACACAGGGGATCCTAGTGCTGAGTCAGAGCGGAAGCATCAGCGGAAATCATTCCGGATTCTCTTCAAGTTCCTACGGCTGGAAGAATAGTAGATAAGCCCCTTTCCTCAAAAGGTAGAGCGTGTCTATTAGAGGCGTTAAGGGACAAGGCTATCCGAAATGATTATAGCCACATTCGTTGGTCTTCCCAGCTTCACACCCAAATGTATTGGGAGCAGCACGGTCAGGATATATTTGATATTGCTTGAGCATTCTTTCGGGAGGATCTTCAAGGATCAATTCCATCGCTCGTTTTGCCCCGTGGACTTCAGTACATCCGAACTGGGTCTTAAAAGCGTCAGCTCTTCTGCCCAACAGACCAATAGGTAAAAAGGGAGGCTGCGTCAAGACAAGGAACCGCGATGACATGGTTAGATGATTTCCCATCTTCAATCTCATACTTTAGAGATAGAAAGAGAGTGTGTCTTTATGAAAGTCCTCGATTCTCCCAATCATCTCGGCAAACATTTTGTAGACATTTTGGGGAGTAGTCCTGATGCGCTTCCATAGTATTTCCTCGTCATCACCTGCTCTTGAGCCGCGAACTAGAGATTGGCATACTAATGTGGCCCAGAGGAATATTCCTTCTGATTTGTGCGCAATCTCTCTGGTCATGCTTTGGCGAGTACGTTTTGGCAAGAACAAATCATCAAGCTTTGCGCTCACAAATTTCTCCATGTCTTTACGATTGAGGTCATGTAAGTGCAGCTGATCGACATCTGCCAATTTTCCGATCAACTGCACCTCCGGTCGGCTTGAGTACGCAAATATTGACGTTTTCGAAGGCTTTCATCTTAAAGATGAGTGAAAGCAGCTCCTCGGGGTCACCCTGGAACTTATCCAAGGCGTCAACAACGATACCATAGCAAGCGTTGCTCGTCAGCCTCGTCATGACCTCGATAGCTGCTAGCAGTCGTGGATTGTTCTGGAGAGGAATCGTATATCCGTGTTGAGTTCTATCCCCAATAATAGATGTGGCATTGACTTTTGTTGAGCTTTGCATGTTCGATACAGCAAGCTACGCAAAAGACCATGGATCGACTTTTGTATGCCAGAACCTGGTCGCCAGCAGTAGAACGATAGCAGGTGCAGCTCGCGCCCGTATGCCCAAGCTACAAGTCCTTCCCTTGTGCGAAGATCTTCGAGTAGATGTGCCGTGAGAGTCGACCCACCTGATCCTGCTTTACCAAAGATACGATGTATCGGAGAATCCTCTCTCAGCCAAAGAGAAAAGTTCGCCCAGTGGATGTATGATGTGTTCTCCAAATCATCATGACCGTGATCAATCGAAGTCTCATCGTCGTCCGGTTGGCGTTCCATGTCCAAGTCTGGCATTTCGGCATTGCCTATTCCAAAGATCTAATCCAGGGTCCCCGTTGCGGCATCGTTGATCCCACTTCCCCGATCATCGATCTGATCAAAGAACAAAGTTTTCTTAATTAATCTCTTTCAGCGCGCGCAAGAACTCATCACCAGCTCGGAGACACTCTCTCAATGCATTAGCAATGGGCGGGGGCATGCCAGTGCCTGAGACCTGAAGCCCATCGTGTAGAGTTCGACTGTCGCTGGCAAAACTCTCCAGCAAGCGGTTGCGTTTCGTGGACGATCGAGCGTCGGTCCATGTTTCATGACAAAGAACTACGATCTTCAACCCGGTGCTCAGGGACGGCAGTGTACCTGCTGCAACGCCGAAGACTAATACGGGATCCATAGCTTCACAGAAACAACGAGAAAAGGATGAGAAAAACAACCCAAGTTCTGATTGACGTAAGGTAAGATGGATCAAGTTCTTGTGCCGGGTGATTGATGAGATTTGCACTTTGCATATGTGCTGACGTGTCCAGCCTCGACAGCTCTTATCTTACAAGTACCGCCAGCAAGGCAGGGTTGATTGCTGGAAGAAGCTCTGGAGGTTATCGTTAGATTTATGCTGAACACCAAAGACTTGGAAGCTTCGTGTGCTGGTGGTGAGTGAATGATATAACGTATCAAACTGTATGACAGATGAACTGAATCGATCCTGGACCAAGCCCAGGATTACTCAGAGCCGCTAAAGCTAGTCCTGTTGTTTATTAGATCCTATGACTAGTAGTAGAGAGTTCTAGGGGCTTTTGTGGCAGTGGTTCAGGCTACTAAAGCGGTGCGTGATATTCAAGCCCAGATTTCCACATTGCCGACAAGACATGTCCGCGTGAGGGCTAGGCCACGTAGATATCTGACAGAAAAACATCATCCTTGCCCAGCGCCAGAGGAGCTTAAATTTAGGTAGACTGCGCGAAAATTCCACCCAAGAAAACGGTAACACGAACTTGCCCATAAAGCATCATAATCTGATCAATTGGTAGCTTTCCGAGATTCCCGACTTTCCTCCGCCCGAGTCACCCGAGCGGAAATCAACCCATCTAGAAAAGACAGTATCTCGCAAGCGACCTCTGCTTCCCGACCCAGGCCCATGTCAGTATCAAGTAGCCAAGGGTCGCCCTCAAGCGATAGCGAAGAACGCTGGAACATGGTAGTTTCTGAACCTTCGCGTACTGAAAAGCGTCTGAGACCTACATAAAGTATTTCAGCCAAGGTTCCGCCGAAATAGCGGCTAGGTTCCTCATTCTGCTATCCTAGACCGCCCATTCTGGACGTCAGCTTATAATAGCGTGGCGCCTAGCAGCTAAGTTCTTGTTTCTTGATATTTCTATCTTTCTCCCGTCAGTTAAGCGTAATCTATATCATTGCTACGTCTGAATTTATTAAGATAACAATATTAGCCCCCTTCTGTTTTCTACAAGCGTTCCCGTCGTGCAGAAAATGAACCCAGCAGCGGGAGGCCCAGCCCTCCAGCCGGCAAATCTTTGCGAGTCATGTCGGGTCCTCGGCTTTAGTGACTTCAACGCTTCTAATCCCAAGATGACAAACGTCAAAACGGATAGTGGGCCATTCTATTTGTCCATGAAGCTCGACTACGAGATCTATGACTCGTTACCAGATCTTCCAGTCCTACGCAAGTCTGCGGAAGGCGGATGTGATTTCTGCTGTTTATTGCGGGACACTATCCTCTCGGAAGATAACGCAACGGATGACACATTTCGACAATATCGAGCGGAGAAGCAACAAAACAATTTCAGGCTTGGTTTGGAAATTCGCGTCATGGCCCCCGAGGCTTGTCATTCAGAAAGCTCCGACGCTCCCAGGATGGTGACTCTAACAGCCGTTCTTAAAACTGAATATCAAAGCATCGAGAAGAATGGCGGAAACACTTTGATGACTTTTACATTTCAAATTGAGGGCTGTGAAGGTAGCTGTGCCCCTCTCTTACACACATTTTCGAGACTGATGTTTGCCTCGTCATCTTCGCCAAACAGGTCACGATGCATTTGCGCACCGGCTGCAACTTCACACCTCCACTCCGCACACAGATCGATTTCATCCCGACGTTATTTCCTGGGCAAAGTCACAGATAGAGATGTGTGCTGCGGAGCATTCTCACCCGAGCCCCACCAAAGACTTTTGCCCAGCTCGGCTGCTTGATGTCCACAGCGAACCCATCCGGCTAGTCCAACATCATGACATACCAAAGGCTGCTGGGCAAACGGGGCCCCCGGGTGTCCGCTATACAGCCCTTAGCTATTGTTGGGGGGATAAAGACCAATCCCGGCAGCAGCTCTTGACGACTAAAGATAGTCTTCCGGATAGACTTCTCGGCATCACCGAGCAACAGTTGACACCTGTGATCCGCGACGCAGTTCTGGCAACAAGATTATTGTCCATTCAGTATCTCTGGGTAGACTCGCTATGTATCTTGCAAGGCGACCGACGCGACTGGCAACACCAAGCCGCGAAGATGGGTGAAATATATCGAAACGCTCATGTTACCATCGCAGCGGCCGCGTCTAGCTTTTGCGGGCAAGGTTTCCGCCATGCCACACGCAATAAGTTATATATATCGTTTCACTCGCGGGAGGACCCAGATTTTCGTGGGTTGTTCAGCGTACGGTATTTAAGTTGCGGACTTGGCCGTCTTTTTTACCCCTTGTGTCGTGGTGACATATATTGCGACGATATTGGCTCTTCTCGCTGGGCGTTTAGAGGGTGGACATTCCAGGAGGAAATCATGTCTACTCGGCTTCTCCTATTCGGAGCGGCCGAAACTTTTTTTCGGTGCGCTGATTATACCTCTTACCTATGCGGATACAGACATGATTCATTGACATTCAATTTCCACGTTCGACCAGATCGGTACGATTGGTACAGTATACTGGAGGAATACAGCATACGCTTCCAAGGATTCTCACATCCAACCGACATCCTCCCTGCCCTTTCTGGCACTGCCGCGGCCTTCAGCAGGCGGACCGAGTACCCAAATGATGATTATGTGGCGGGTCTATGGAAAGACACATTATTCGTTGGGTTGGCGTGGAGAATTGCTGATAGTCGCCCATTGAAACAGCGCAGTCTCCCCGAATTGCTTAGCTGTCTAGAATCACCAGCCACGTATGTATCACCATCATGGGCCTGGCCAGGTAGAGGGAGAGTGGAGTTCCCAATTACCTCCTACACACCTACATCATTGCTCTCGAGATGCACAATTCACGCTCATGTTATCGTAAATGGGGACAATCCATTTGGACGAGTTGAATATGGCATGGTTCGAATTACCGGGAAGGTAGCCGAGCTGAGTTCTGATTTGGAACTCGCACCAGGGAATTTATATATACGGTCCCTGCAGCCATGGAGATTAAAGTCAAACGAGGGCCATCCTTGGTGGTTTCATCTTGATTGGGATCCATGGGACGACTTGGTACTTCGGGGAAAGCTGAAAATGCTGTTAACAGGGAGTGGGATGG
>JAMYIC010002046.1:4962-16160 GCA_024112705.1 Microcera coccophila | reverse complement strand
GGGGGGGGGGGGACTTACCTAGATAATGTCTCGTGTCTGTGTTCCCGTTCATAATCTCCCCCACGGTCACGACCTTGCCGCCGTCAAAGGCGAGCGTGTGCTGGAGGGTTCCGGAAAAGGTATCCCATACCGCTCCGCTTGTGGGCGTGAGGGGGGTGACCTTGGAGCTGTCGGTGGCCTTGAGCACCAGAGTCCCGTTGTAGGTTCTCTTGTCGGGATAGGAAAGCAGGTCCTCGGGGGCGTGCTCGGCAAGGTACTCTTCGTAGTCGGCGTCGCCCTCGAACGCCTTCAGAGTCAAGTTGTACTTCTTCACCACCGAGCGGATGTGCTTCACGATGTTGTGCTGGACCTTGGGGATGCTGTCCTGCGGAGCAATTCGATAGTTGACCCCGACCGCGACCACCTCCGGCATGGCGTTGATCTTGGCGCCGCCCCGGATCATATCCACGGCCTGCGACGTCTGGAGCATGTACCGCCTCATCGGGCTGTCCCTCACGAGCTCGGCGGTGATGCCCTCCAGGTCGCCCTTCTTCAAGAGCTTGCCGATCTTGTGCACCGACCTCGGCGAGTAGCGCGCCTGGCAGACGAGGTGGTTGTACGGCGGACTGCCCCTGAGCAGCCGGGGCTCGTAGGGGCGAGACTCGAGCGCCGCGACCATCTCGGAGACAATGCCGATGCCGGTGTGGGGGAAGGGGATGGAGCTGTGGCCGCCCACCACATGGAGTTCGGCCCAGACGTCGACGTGGCCCTTTTCCATGACGGCGGGGAGCGCGTACAGCGTGTCGTCGTGCCGCTCCAGGCCCAGGCCCCCTTCGTCCAGGATCATGGCCATGCTGTCGTTGCCGTACCGGTCGGCGAGGAACTGGGCGATCCGGACGGCGCCTCGGTCCCCGCCGCACTCCTCGTCGAAGCCGAACGCGAGGACCAGCGTCCGCGTCGGCGTCCAGTCCAGGGCCAGCAGCGTGTCCACGGCGGACATGAGCGCCGTCAGGCTGTTCTTGTCGTCGGAGGCTCCCCGCCCCCACAGGAACTCGCCGTCGTAGTGGGCGTCGAACGGCGGGTGAGTCCAGGTGGAGGCGTCCGCGACGGGGACGACGTCCTGATGCGCGGCGAGCAGGATTGGCTTGAGTGCAGGGTTGGAGCCTTGGAGGGTGTAGACCAGGCCGAAGGTGTTGATCTTATCCAGCGTCATTCGCTCGTGGCTGCACGCGCGGGTCAGTTTAGTATAGTTTGCGATCGACGGCGACGAACACTTACATGGCGGGATATAGCGTCATCAGCACATTGTGTAAGTCATAGAACGGAGCCCATCGCTTATCCTCGTCAAACCCCCCGAGATCATCGTAGCAAATCGACGGCACCCTCACAAGGGCCTGATGCCGCCTCACCTGTCGAAGCAGGGCATCGCCAGTGGCAAACAGCTCATCGGCCGAGGGCAGACCATCGGCGACGGGATCGAGGACCGGCGGCAGGTCGCAGGTGAACTTGGTGTCCGGCTTCTTGTGTCCAAGCGGCGTCTGGCCCGGACCTCCGAGCGGCGCCGACACCAAAGCGGAGGCTCCGACAATGCCGGCGAGAAGTAAGAGCCGAGTGGCCATGGCGTTTTCGTCAATGTGTGTCAGTGAGTTTCCCAATTGCAATTTTCTGTTGGATTGAGATGACTGGGAATTTTTGAGTTGTCGTAGGAATTGTTTTACTGTGCGGCGCGGGAGGTGATGGCATTATTGCGCAGGTATGGAGTCTTGGACGCGGAACGAGCCCGGCCCCGCACCGTCTTGGCCCGAAGGGGCAGGAGAGATATTGAAGGCAACATCAAGAGTCAGACATGGCACAAGGTTTCATCAGTTGTGTTCTGCCTATCTTATCATGCCGTCCGTAAATCGTACGGCTCCTCTGATTTCTCTTCCTCCTCCTCCTCCTCCTCCTCCATCTGCTTCAACCTACCTCCCAGCCAAGCCTCAAACCCTGCAAACATGGCCACGTTCGGCCGACCATTGCAGTACCCTCTCAACGCCTCATACCGCTCCTTTATATACATCTTCTGAAGCTCCAGCTTCGTCCCTCGGCGGCCCATGAATGCATACAGGGCCGAAGACACCTTGTTCAGGCAAACCGGGCAAAGATACGGCGGCTGCCGAACGTCTTCCGCGCCGCTCGCGGTTCCTTGCATGACGCAGGCGTAGTAGACGCAGTGGTCCAGGCCGATGCAGTGGCCGAGCTCGTGGACGAGGGTGCGGGCGGTGCGGGAGAACCAGAGGTCGGCGAAGTCGCTTCTCGATACCATCTTGGGGGTGGCTTTCGAGGCCTCGATGGCGGCGACGAGAGGTGAGGTCGAGGGCGGTGGCTCGGTCGTCTCGGTCCGCTTCCTTTTTCCAGATTTGAGGCCGCACAGCTGGTCTGAGTAGGACGTGCAGTGGGAATCCGGCCACATGTGTTCGAGGTCGATGTCGGTGTAGTTGTCCAGGATGGGATGGTAGCGGAACGGTGAGACGACGGCCACTCGGCTTCCACCGTACGCCCTCCCGCAGCAAAAGTCGTCCTCCTCGTCCTCGTAGAGATCTTGGTCGATCATCATGACAATGGAATATGCATCACTCGGTATGCATTCCAGCAACGCGTCCAAGATGTCGTTGAGGTTCAGTTGTCCTCTTGTAATGCCATCCGGCGACGGCCGATATCTGACGCCGACCATTTCGTGGGAAGACGTCTGCAGACCGATCCATCCCGTCGGACCTGAAGGCTTGGAATCCCAGGATTGCCATCTAAACCCGGGTCCATAGTTTTCGACTTCCATTCTGTAGTAGAAGGCGCGCAGGTACTCACACAGTTCATCTACCTTGGGCGAGGATATCGCGTCAGCTGGGATGTTGGGGTAGGGATTAGGCTCCGCGATCTCAGGTCTATCCCAACCCTTCATCGTCTTCTTTACGTCGTCCGAGATGGTGGGCGGTGGGACGACGTATATCTTGTTCCTCCTCGAGGACACGGGCGGCTTCAAGTTATACGCCGCCGTCCAAGACTTGAAACTCTGGGGAGGGTACTTGGGGTCAAGGGCCAGGTCATCGTCAGGAAGCACCAGAGGCCCGGGAAAAGTCCACCCATCGTCCATGATGTCCTGCGGGATTGCGAACTGGACGTTTTTGGTCAGACGCCCAGAAGGCACGGTCGCGGCCAAGCGCTTCTCGATCGGCGGTCTCAGGAATCCCGCCTCGGTGGCATGGGGAGAGCCATCAACATAGAGGTTCTTGTGAGGACATGATTTGCGCGCTCGGGAGCCCATATTGCTGAGGAGCCGGCGTTAGAACTTTGGAGAAGAAAACCCCCCAAAAGTTCAAGATGAGATGTGAAAGTGAACCGAGATCAAAGCTGATCGTGAAGTTTGGCACAGGCTTAGTGTCGGTCGACAATGCGACAGGGATTATTATTAGGCCCTGGTCCCCTCGAGGTCTTGACTGAGACCGATCTGAATAGTAGAGTAAATAAAAAAATGAATATTCGCTGCTATTCCCTTTGGAGCACTATATCGCCCCATAAAATCCGGGAAATTAACGGAATCGAGATTATACATTTACTGAAGGTCACTTGTAGACTAGATCAAGATTTCCTTGGTGACTATTACTATTCCTATTAGAATCAGGCTAAAAATAGCTTCCAGTCATCCTACTCGCGACCAGCTCTGACTGGGTTCGATTGCTCTACCGGTACATCGAGGGCTCGGGAGTCACTCGTATGCCATCGGTCTGAGTCAAGACCTCGAGGGGATCAGGGCCTTATCGTCCACAACGAGACTTGTTCCCCGCAATACTGCAACAAGTCTCCGCCTTTCACAATCTCAACGACAAAACCCTTCCTCTTCTACCTCTTCATGATGGCTCGTACTAGCCATACGCCGGGAGACCAGGCGCCTGCAACTCCAGTCCTTATGCTTGATGAGGAGACTGGTGAAATGGTCTCAAGAAACGAGCTCAGGAAGCGGTCTCAGAAACGAGCTAGGAAGGCTGTAAAACTTACGCGCGCAAAGGAAGCCTCGAAGACCGACACGGATACTAATGCTGCCCTTCCTCAGGGGCCCAGCAAAACCGCCGAAGTCCCGATCGACCCGGATGTCATGTTTAAACAAGGCTTCCTCGCCGAGGTGTTTGAAGAACTGCCGATCAAACCCGTAGTCACTCGATTTCCACCAGAGCCAAATGGCTATCTTCATCTTGGTCATGCCAAAGCCATGGCCGTTAATTTCGGCTTCGCCCGATTCCATGGTGGCAAAACGGTCAGTTTCGTCCCCATCCATGGCATACTTGATTAAAACCAAATCTTACATCGGACTACAGATTTTGAGGTTTGGTCATGCCGCAGACTTGCTATGCTTCCCTTCTGACCGAGCGATTGCGCAGGCTTGACGACACCAACCCAGACAAGGAGGATGAAAGCTACACTCAGTCAATCATTGACACGGTCAAATGGCTCGGTATGGTCGCTCCCAGTTACATCTTTGGTCAAGGAGGGAATACTTACGCACAACTAAAGGTTTCACGCCAGCAGCTGTCACCTATTCAAGTGACAATTTCCAACACCTGTACGAACTCGCCCAAGAGCTTATCAAAAAAGAGAAGGCGTATGTCTGTCACTGTTCTGACACTGAGGTAAAACTTCAGAGAGGCGGCAAGGATGGCAAGGAAGGTTCCCGCTTTCGTTGCAAACATGCGGAGCAGGATGTATCAACTAACCTGGCTAAATTTCATGATATGCATGATGGAAGATATGAGCCACAGACTGCTTTTCTCCGGATGAAGCAGGACATCCAGAACGGCAATCCTCAGATGTGGGATTTGGCAGCTTACCGGATTCCGAAGAAGCAGATACCTCACTCTCGAGCCCCTGATTGGAAAACATTTCCTACCTATGACTTTACGCATTGTCTGTGTGACAGTTTTGAAGGCATTACCCACAGTCTTTGTACAACTGAGTTTGTACTGTCAAGGGAGAGCTATGAGTGGCTTAACAAGACGCTTGGTGTCTACGAGCCTACATAGCGTGAATTTGGTGATTTTTAAATACTTTGAGTCATCTACTTGTGCTAAACATGTACAGGTCGTCTGAACCTGACTGGAACTCTAATGAGTAAACGGGCATTGACGGTGCTCGTGGAGCAACAGCTAGTTCGAGGATGGGACGACCCTCGCCTATACACCCTAATTGCTCTAAAACGACGCGGAGTGCCTCCAGGGGCCATCTTGTCATTTATTAACGAACTTGGGGTAACGACGAGCAGAACATTTATCCAGGTCGCCCGGTTTGAGCAATCGGTTCGACGCTATTTGGAACCCACAGTCCCGCGCCTGATGCTTATTCTTGACCCTGTCCCGATCGTCATTTCGCACTTTGATGGGCCGACAGAAATCGATGTGCCGTTCTCGCCAAAGGATCCTTCTTTCGGCTCTCATCGATTACCTGTCACCAAAACCGTGTACATTGATCGGTCAGACTTTCGGGAAACAGATAGTCCAGACTACTTCCGTCTTGCGCCGGGGAAAATCGTTGGCCTTCTTCATGTTCCCCATCCCATCAAGGCCACTTCCTACACCAAGGATGAGGCAACAGGTCTCGTCACCGGAGTCGAAGCCATCTTTCAAGAAGGGGTCAAGCCCAAGACCTACATCCAGTGGGTAGCAGAAGGGTCGGCCCAGGTCGAAGCTCGCATTTATACTCCTCTGTTCAAGTCAGAGGACCCTTCTGCCGCTGAAGGTGGGTTTGTCAATGACGTTAACCCTGAGAGCATGAAAACGTATCACGGTGCTCTCATTGAACGCGGGATATCCGAGGTGCGCGAAAGAGCACCGTGGCCTGCTACGAAAGGAGAAACCGGGGATATTTCAAAACCGGAAGCTGTTCGGTTTCAAGCGGTCCGGGTTGGATACTTTGTAAGTGTTTTAGATTTTGCGTTTTGTTTCAGTACTCCTTAGTATGTGTCGACCACTTGAAGCTGATATGATTAAACACAGTCAATGGATTCCGATAGTACCAGCGAAAAAATTGTTCTCAATCGCATCGTATCTCTAAAGGAGGACTCTGGCAAAAATTAGAAGATCTTTGTATATTTACGACCATCCAGAACAGTTTCACATCTCGTCTTCTATGGCCTTTCATGTACAGTCGGGAAACTGATTTTTGCTACGTCTTTTCTTCTCGTACGGTGAGGCACTATAATCCTGACTAAAATAGAGCGCTTTCCGCCTCTTGGGATAAGTGGGAGAATGCCTGACGAGGAGTGAGGTTGAGCCGATGGCACAGCCAATGTCACAGCCGCAATGTGCAATTCGCGGTGGGTTTCATCTCTATTTCGGGTTTAGCAAGGCAATAAACGCTGGGTTTGAGTGTGAGCAAGGACAAAACTGGGACCAAGTAACTACCACGAAGAACCGAAGCTTGTCGGTCCCGGCACCAGTCCATGTTCGTGCGGCCGGCAGTCAGCTTCAACCTCCGGACACTGCCGTTGTGCTTCCCGGGACCGAGATCTGAGGAGTGAGTCTTGGAAGCCCCCAATCGTCAGCCCTCGCGGCATCATGTGATGAGCGTTCAAAGTCCAGGGTAGGTGGAAAGCAGGTATACACAGCCCACAAGGATTGGAGATAGTTGCCCTGTCGCAGGCAAAGAGTTATCGTGCAGGCTTATCTCCTAAGCGAAGCGTCTGATTCGCGTCCCGCCAATTAAGCTTCATCGATCATGCAACGCTTGGGCGGCGGGGTTGAGGGTCGGAGAAATGCTAACAAGAAATTAATTGTATTAACAAGGATGATGATTTCAAGGATCCATCAGGCAACCGACCCCGTCAATTTGGACTTATGTCATAGCTACTATTGGCAAAAGGCTCGAGTACGTACACTGGACACGGCGGTTGTACCTCCCACTTGTTTTCTCGCTTTGTTGTACATAAGGTAATGTGGAAGCGGCCACAAAGGTCCTCGGTGGCCTCAGGCACAAGTGCAAGTGCCTGAGGACCTTGACTGGGGCCCTCCACCATAGTTAGAGAATATCATCCTTTTCACACCACAATTCCACGACCCTACCTTTGATAGAAGAATGGAACCCTTTCTCGTATCAGCTACGGAGGTGGTCGCGCATCACGAACTAAGGAGCTCAGATTAAAGAGGAGGCTACAGGGCGAAAGCAATAATCAGAACGTTGGTGGCTACATACCGGCCGCTGTAGCCCACAACGAAGACGACTTGGTGATATGAATTAGCCAGTATGTCTCCTCCTCGAAAACATGTTATACATAAATCTAATAATCTTCGTTGACCCGAACTTCCAGGTGTGCGATATTGATCGATCAGGCTCCAGCTTGCGCCCAATTCGCAGAGGTTTCGCACATTGGCTTGTTTGTTGCCATTTTTATGCAAATGTGCCTTGCTGATATGCATGCAGTCAGCTTGGTGAGCCGATCAATTGCAATTGCGGAGCATCGGCAAGCCAAGGGCAATTCAGGGCGGTTAACTCATGGCCGATATCACACATGGCGAATCATCACAGGCCAGCAGTTGTTGGGGCTGCAGGTTCCGGCATGAATTGCGTCATGAGGCAGTCGAGGCAGACGCCTAGCTGAGGCTTGGTCGCCCTTTGGTCTGCCAGCACGCATGCTGTTTCTCGCGTCCTTATTACTACTCCTCTTATATGATCGCTTTGCGCCTGCGACCCCGTATCTTTCTCTCCGCTTAACATCCAAAGCCAATCATGTCAGATCCACAGCGATACACGGTTGGCTGGATTTGCGCCATTACCACGGAATTCGTCGCTGCACAAGCCTTCTTTGACGAAAAGCATGATAAACTAAAACTAGTCGCCGATAACGACAATAACAACTATGCTCTAGGAAGAATCGGGGAGCACAACGTTGCCATAGCCGTCTTGCCTAAATCCGAATATGGCACCACCTCCGCCGCCACTGTAGCCAGAGACATGTTGCGTAGCTTTCCAAACATTCGTTTCGGGCTAATGGTCGGTATTGGCGGCGGCGCCCCAAGCGCAAAACACGATATACGACTCGGCGACGTTGTCGTGAGTACTCGTGGCAGTGGGAAAGGCGGCGTGATACAGTATGACTATGGCAAAGCGGTTCAAGAGCATGCTTTCGCAGCCACAGGGTCATTGAACCAGCCACCGCAATTACTTCTGATGGCATTGAGCGGGCTTGAAGCTGAATATGAGCTGGAAGGCCATCAGCTTAGTGCCCTCATCGAACATGCATTGGAACAACGGCCCCGTCTGCGAATAAAATATTCTCGGCCGCCCCCAGATACCGACAGACTCTACCGACCCGACGTTGTCCATCGGGACTCGTCAGATAGTTGCCGTGATGTGTGCAGTAATGATCCCGCTTGTCTGGTCGGCCGGAGAAAACGAGGCGACCAGGAGGATGACCCTGCCATCCATTACGGGTTGATCGCTAGCGCAAACCAATTGATGAAAGACGCACTTGCCCGAGACAAGCTGGCGGATAGCATGGATGTCCTTTGCTTCGAGATGGAGGCGGCCGGCTTGATGAACCACTTTCCATGTTTAGTGATCCGCGGGATATGCGACTACTCCGATTCGCACAAGAACAAGCAGTGGCAGGGCTTTGCCGCAATGATGGCGGCCGCGTACGCGAAAGATCTACTGCGTCAGATCCCGCCTAGCAAGGTTGAGGTTGAGAAACCCATCACCGAGATTCTTCAATCTAGTTAGTATCACAAAGCTAGTCCATGTTTCTCTTTTTAACTGGTAACAGTGGAACTAACAGTAAATGTAACCAAACATACGGTGATGAGCATGGCATCCGACCATCGTTTACACGAAATTGAGCGCTGGCTATCCCCACCAGATCATTCAACCAACGCCAACTTGGCGAGAAAACATCGTCATCCTGGTACCGGAGTCTGGCTGCTCAACAGTCCTGTCTTCCAAGAATGGAAGCTTGGATCACGTCAACGCCTATGGCTCTATGGACTGGCAGGCTGTGGGAAGACCGTTTTAAGTACGACGATTCTTGATCATTTACAAGGCGACCACGTCACGCTTGCATTCTTCTTCGATTTCAATGATACTAGGAAGCAGCATCTGGAGAATCTCCTACGGTCGTTGGCATTTCAACTTTATCAACACGGCGAAGAGGCTGCGAGAAGACTCGATGATCTTTTCACTGCTCACAACAATGGACTGAGACAACCAGATACGACTACCTTATTGACCTGTGTTAACACAATGATACAAGTTACCGGAAGGGTTGTTGTCATCGTCGACGCTTTGGATGAGTGTACAACGAGAGAAGAACTTCTGCAATGGATAGGAGGTTTGACGGCTGGCAACGCCCAGTTCATCGTAACTAGCCGACCAGAAGCAGATTTCCAACTCCAACTTCCTCGCTTATTCAAGGAGTGTAATTGTATCCCGCTCGACGAGAGTGCCGTGAACGCAGACATACGTTCCTATGTCGTAGCAACGCTTCAGCAGAAGCCTAGTTTCGCGAGAAAGAACTTATCTCAGGATATTTTGGACGAAATCCGTGACAGAGTTGGAGATGGAGCCGACGGGATGTAAGTTTCGGTAGAGGTCATCCACACAAGCCGAAAAAGGCCACTCTGACATTCGCCACAGGTTCAGATGGGCAGCTTGTCAACTAGACAGTCTTACTAGATGTCTAAGTCCGAAAGCTATAAAGACAGCCCTCAAGTCTTTGCCTCGCGATCTAAACGAGACATATGACCGCATGCTCCAAAATATACAGCCAGAACACAAGAGCGGCGCGATTCGTCTCCTGCAGTTTCTCGTCCACGCCAGGAGGCCTCTGAAGCTATCAGAGGCTATCGAAGTGATAGCCACGGAGATAGATCAAGAGCCTCAAGGCTTCGACGTGGAAGGCAGATTGCATCCAGAAGCCGACGTTAAACAATATTGTCCCAATTTGGTATCGATTACTGAAGTCACAGAAGATGACCAGACTATGGATGAACTTCATCTTGCCCACTTCTCTGTCAAAGAATATCTTCTTAAGCAAGCCTTGTTCGACCTGGAAAGCGCCAGCATCGCCATTACCAGAACCTGTTTGACTTATCTTACCGATATCAAGAGCTCTCACGACACAATCAGGCGTGATTTCCCGATGGCGCGATACGCGGCAGAGTCTTGGGCTCATTATGCTATTTTAGCCGAGACTTCTTCAGACATTGTTCAAACCACAGTCAGGTTTTTTCGGAACGAAGCAACATTTCAGCGATGGATTCGACTATATCAAGCTGACGTTCGATGGGACGACGATCCAGGACCCCCTAGAGCATCCAAACTGTATTATGCGTGTCTCAGTGGACTTATGGGCGCCGCAAGAAATCTGATGACGGAGGGAGCTGATGTCAATGCGCAGGGCGGTACGTTCGGCAATGCTCTACAGGCCGCCTCACATGAGGGCTATTTAGAAGTCGCTCGGCTACTTCTGGATAATGGGGCCGATGCCAACGCGCAAGGCGGCCTGTACGGCAATGCTCTACAGGCTGCCTTAACGAGGGGTCATCATGAAGTCGCTCAACTGCTCCTAGACAAAGGAGCTGATATCAACGCGCAAGCCGGCAGACATGGCAATGCTCTACAGACTGCCTCATTGACCGGTAACCAAGAGGTTATACGACTGCTTCTAGATCAAGGAGCCGATGTCAACGCATGTCGTGGCTACTTCGGCACTCCTTTGCAGGCTGCCACAGCTAATGGAAATCAAGACGTTATACGTCTACTTTTAGACAATGGAGCTGAAATTAACATACATGGTGGCAAGTTTGGTACTCCTTTGCAGGCCGCCTCGTATAGTGGCAATCAAGAGGTTGTCCAACTACTTCTAGATAATGGGGCCGACGTCAATGCGCAAGGTGGCAATTTCGGCACTGCTCTACAAAGTGCCTTAAGGGGGAATAATCAAGAGGTTATACAACTGCTTCTAGATAAAGGAGCCGATATCAGCGCGCAAGGCGGCATATACGGCAATGCTCTGCAGGCTGCCTTAGCAATGGACAATCAAGAGGCTGTACAACTACTTTTAGATAAATGGGCCGACGTCAACGCCTTATCTAAGGACCAACGGGAAGCCATACGGTTACCCAATCTAAAGGGTGTCATTACAATACCCAGAAAACGATCCGGCTCAGCAAGCACAAGTAGACCGGAAAAGCGGCCTGAGC
>JAMYIC010002042.1:0-19658 GCA_024112705.1 Microcera coccophila | reverse complement strand
AAAAAAAAAACGGCAACCTAGCATGCCCCGCTCAAGTGAAGTCATCTGCGTCTCCGGTTCGTGGACGTTGAGGCCGGGGATCCGGAAAGCTGCTATATCTTCGCTCTTTACATCCCTGTTTTCAAGGGAATGCCAGTGAAATCCTTCTCGAACCTGCAAATAACGTGATTTCCCCGCAAGGAAGTGATAGTCGGGCCTTTTACCTGCGACTTGAAGCTAAATTAGGAAGCTAGCTCCTTTGAGTCCTCATCACAGCTGCAATGGCGATCTTTATGACTTCATCCTGCATAGCAATCATGCCATGCAACGCACTTATCTTAGCTCCCTTGAAATATGTCGATTCCTTTAACTCTAATCCGTACTTTAGAAATCTATCATTTCTTAATTAGAAAATCTCATAATCGTTGACTGGAGAGGCTAAGCTGACAGTATGGCTCTCAAATTCACTTTATCAGCGCTTTTGTTAGCCAGCCACTTACTGGTGGTATTCGGAGCATCATTTAAAGAGTTTTGCGACCACGATACCTACCCCGGACCGGAAAGCCCGAACTTTGAGACCGGTACACTCAACGGATGGACCGTCGTTGAAGGTGACACATTTGAAACAGGCTCCATGAGCGACGCTGCGTCTTTCTGGGGCGGACCTTTTCTCCAGAATGATTCATGTTTCGTTTCAGAGTGGAAGGCTGAGGCTGATCCTGCCACAGGCCGTCTTCGCTCATCTACTTTCCAAGCGAGCTCTGTAATGAGCTTCCTCATTGGAGGCAGATGGGATCCAGCAAATTCGTACATCGCACTGGTGTTGGATAGTAACGAAACCACTGTTTTGGAGCAGACCGGGAGAGACGATGAAGCCATGACTCGGATCGTGTGGGACACGCGGCCATGGGCTGGGCAGATGGTTCATCTCGAGGTTGTGGGCACGAGCAGCGGGGATTCCCGGGGTCATATCAGCATTGATGATGTTAGGGTTGGATGCGCTGCTTTGGGCGACCAGGAACTTACCTTTCGGGTATATGGCCAAGCGAATGTCAAGCCTGCCGGGAGCGATTCGCCATGCGCATTGTATGGCACTGACCCAAACCGACCCCAATACCATTACACTGCTTATCAAGGATGGATAAATGACCCCAACGGGCTCATCCAATGGAACGGCACTCACCATAGGTTCTCCCAGTTCTACCCAAAAGCGCCAAGCGTGCAAGGGGCCATAGAGTGGTCGCACACAATAAGCGCCGACGGAGCTCACTGGCGAGAAGTTCAAGTGGCTTTACCGGCCTTCAATCCCAACGAGCCGGGTGACAACACTGGGAGATGGACGGGGAGTGCCGTTACAGACCCAAAGGATGGATCTCTGTTCGTCCTGTATACTCTTCATTCCAACCTTACATACCACCCCGACTTGGCTGAAGAAGATCAGAGAATCGCACGAAGCCCCAACGGAGTAGACTTTGAGATTGCAGACGCTCCAGTCATTCCGAAAGCACCTCCAGGTTCAGAAAGCGGATTTAGGGATCCAAAGATCTTCTTGGACCCAAGCGACAACCTATTCAAGGCGGTTATCGGCTCTGGGGATTCCGAGAGCGGCAAGGTCCAGCTTTATTCGTCGGCAGATTTGTCGTCCTGGGACTATGCTGGCGTTCTGCACAAGGGTGACGGCAGCACCGGAACAATGTGGGAATGTCCCAACTTCTTTCCCCTCGACGATAAATGGGTCTTGTTCTACGGTGGCACCGACGGGCAGGGGCACTACGAAATAGGAACGTACAACGGCTCAACATTCAGCAGCGAGAAGAGGGGCCGGCTGGACCTTGGACCGGACACTTACGCGGCTCAGTGGTACAAGGATGATGCAGGACGGAACCTCCTTGTCCATTGGGTATACAACATGCATGGGTCCAATTATCCGACCCGTTTGAATGGTTGGGTTGGCCAGCATTCCATTACCCGTGAACTCTTTCTCCGTGCGGATGGGGGTTTGGGAAGCAAACCAGTCCAGGAGATGGAGCTCCTCAAAGTCGACCAAGCCGGACAGTCGCAAGGCCAATCGTGGAGTAAAAAGGCGACTCTTGGGCATGGAAATACTGCTCGACTCCAAATAAGCATTGACCTCAAGCAAACTTCGGCTTCTTCTTTTCGTCTCAGTTTGTTTTCTTCGAGAGCTGAGTCGGTCGATGTTGCGTTCTTCCCCTCGAATGCCAGTTTGGTACTAGACACTACGCGCGCTGGATACACCACCGCTGGTGTTTATACGGCCACCCTTGATTCAAAGGCTCTGCAGTCGAAGCTGGAACTCGACATCCTGGTTGACAATTCTATCTTGGAGCTATTTGCAAGCGATGGGACTTCGATGACCGCAATGGTATATCCCCGTTACGTGGAGTCTGATGAGATGATTCTTGATCCCGTTGGGGGTAGCGTTTGGGTGGATAGTTATACCATCACGACGCTGGGATCTAGTTGGTGCTAGGAGAGGTTAAGAAATAGATGATTTTCTTTTAGCACGATGGGCTGAAAGCAACGGATGTAGGGTTAGTATCAATTTATGTCTTTATTTTACTGGGGTGTAATACAGATGTACTTATAACATTGAGGAGTAGGTGGCAGATTGATTCGCTTGAATATCAGCAGATTTGTATCTCAACACTTTGTTTCTTTAACCTATTTATCCTTCTCACTCACCCCTCAACTTCGTCAGATAAGGTTTCTCATTTCAATCAAATTCACCAATTCAATTATACGCAGCGTTTAACCAATTTGTCCCTCTTTTGTATCGGTTGAGCGGCTCTCCTTCTCTCAGCTCGGGGATTGCATTTATTCTTCCTTTACAGTATTCTACCTTAAATACTACAAACCTTTCAGTGCGTGGCTTTGCAGCGTGGATTGGGGAGTTTTGAAAGTGAGGCTGGCGGTTAGGCAAGGGATCCTGCCAAAAGTTAAACTTATCACCAACTACTATAAATTGTGGCTGTAATTCAACAACCTTCCCCATCAAGATATCAGTAATTAACCCCGTTCAACACGAAGAAATCATTTAAATCAATTTCTTCAACTTATCATCAAACGTTTCAAGTTACAATGGTGTTTCAGTAACAACCTTCCCTCTAAAAATATCCGTGATTGACCTTATCTAACGTGAGGTCATAATTTCAATTGACAATATAAGAACCCAACTTCACTCAGCGATTATACAGATACCAAGAGATGTTCTCCACGAGATCTCAATCCACTGTGCGATACCCTGCCGATTTCAGTCCAATACGACCCTGGATTGCATCTCCCATATCGCTTCCCTCCTGGCCCTCACGACGACCACATCGGTAGGAGACCTAGTATACTGTTTCAGGAGCTTATCCGTGTCCCAGAAACTTTCAAAGTTGGTCCAGTTCGCTAGCGGCATTTGCAACCATCAATCCCGAAACCATTGGATTGCTAAACATTAGCGTCGGTTTGGAACAACGGTCCATCTCGAAACCGTGGGCTGCGGTCGCATCTGCCCGTGCACACGACAAGACGCTGATGGATTGGGCGATTCTCAGCGCTTAGTTCACGTATCTTTCCTTTCTCTGGCTATTGGGTGGCGGCTGGTCTTGGGGCATATCATTTGTTGTCGCTGTTGACACACTACGCTTCGGTGTGGCTATTAAGAACTTCCTCCACACAGTACACCGGTTGCTCTTTCGTGTATGTGGAGTTCAGTAAATAAGATCTGCCAACAGAGTCATTGTTCATCCCTAGAACAGCCACAACTACTGCATCATTACTTCGGCAGGCAATATGGAATCTCCGGAACCGTGGGCCAGCAGGGCCCGGAGAGCTTCCAGGAGGTTCACGACCCTCGAGGGCTGGAGAGAAGTAGAGCAGGGCGTCTTTGCTGCCGCTGGATCGGGTATCCGTACAATCACTGTCAACCCAAGTTTCGATCCCGACTGTTCATTCGACAATGAGTCGAGGACAAGACCAGGACGGCCGCCATCCCCGAGAAGGTCAATCAGGAGCAGCATCCACTCAATCGATAGCACGGCGAGAAACCTGGGGTTCGCGCCCAACACTGACGGGATGACGGAGTCTTTCGTACTTCGTGAGCTTCCCCCGGCGTTGACGAAGTTCCAAGACCCCCATTCGGACAGGGCGCCGATATTGGAGTCGCATGTCCAACAGGTACAACAGGAGCCGCCCGAGCCTCCATACCATATCTTTGGGAAAAAACAGAAATGGGGCGTGATTTGGATCATCGGTATAGCCGGGCTCTTTTCCGGACTGTCCTCGAATATCTTCTTCCCATCACTGGAAGCGATCGCGAAGGTATGTTTCTTCGTCCAAGGGTAAACCATGATTACGAGTTCCTCTCCTAACAGCAGGCAGGATTTGAAAGTCAGCTTGGCCACCGTATCGCTCACCATTACGTCTTACTTGGTGGTGCAGGGCATATCGCCGTTGATCTGGGGATCCTTCTCCGACGCCCTTGGACGCAGACCAATCTACATCTATTCCTTTGCCGTCTACATTGTTGCAAATATTGGACTCAGCTTTTCCCCCAACTTCGCCGTCCTCTTCATCTTCAGAGGTCTGCAGGCCGCGGGAAGTGCTTCGACTGTCAGTATCGGTGAGTTTAGGCGCTCGATATGTCAAAACCGACGAGCTGACAGCCTCAAGGAAATGGTGTTATCCAGGACATCACGCAGGCTTCCGAGAGAGGCGGTTTTATTAGCTTCTACCAGGCCAGTATGTTCTCCCAAGATAAATAACAATATCGGCCGAGACAACTGACCTGCGTCCAGTCCGGAACTTTAGCATCGCCGTTGGCCCTGTTCTTGGCGGTATTCTCTCCAACTTTCTTGGATTTAGGTACGTTTTGCACGCCTTTCTGCCAGTGTTTGAACTGGGTTGGTGACCATTGGCACAGATCTATCTTTGTCTTTCTCCTTATCCTGTCGAGTCTTACCCTTGCCATGATCGTCATTCTTCTTCCCGAAACAATGCGAACCATCGCCGGCAATGGAACGTTACGACTGAAAGGGATTTACCAGCCTCTCATCCACAGGTTTTCACACGAGCCTTCCTACATGGTTGATCCAGACCCGAACTTTAAATTACCAAAGGTAACTCTCGGAACATTTATAGAACCAGCAAAATTCCTGAAGGAGAAAGACATTCTTGCCAGCTTGATATTCGGCGGTGTGGTTTATGCCATTTGGAGCATGGTCACGGCGAGCACAACCGGCTTATTTACAGAGAGCTTCCATTTGAACGAGTTGGCACTCGGCTTAGCATTTCTTCCAAACGGTAGGGCCTGCTCTTTGGACTAGAGGGACCAAATGCACTAACACACCTTTTCTCCGTTACAGGTTTCGGTACCATCGTTGGCTCGACCATTATCGGAAAGCTCCTGAACAGCGACTACGCGCTTACAGAGAAGAATTACAAATCCTCCCATGGCTTGAAGGCAGACCATAAATTCCAGAAAAAGGCACTGCCTGACGACTTTCCAATCGAGCGCGCTCGCCTCCGCAATGTTTGGTGGGTTACAGCTCTCTTCATCGTCTCCACCTCTGCGTATGGCTGGACACTTGCTTTTCCCTCCTTCACATCGCGGCGCGGAGCCATTGCACTACCGCTCTTCTTCCAGTTTCTCATCGCGGCTACATCCAACGCCGTCTTTGCTGTGAACCAGACCTTGGTTTCGGACTTGTGTCCGGGCAGGGGAGCAAGCAGTACGGCCCTCAACAACTTGGTGCGCTGTACGCTAGCAGCGATAGGCGTTGCGTTTATCGACAAGATGATTGTCAGTCTACGAGTCGGTCCCACCTTTGTGGCCCTGGGATTGATCACCTTGGCATGCGTGCCACTCTTGACGCTTGAGTGGTGCTATGGGATGCAGTGGAGACTTGCGCGGGTAGAAAGGGAGAGGAAGACGTCCAATCCATCTACGGAATAGATCAACAACACGGACCAGCAGTGCCTTGACCGTTACCAGGCCGGACGGGAATGACTCTGGTAGCCGCGGCTTGCAAAATATTGACTTGGTTGATTTTTAAGAGTACTTGTGAAGGTTCTACCAGAGCTGAACTCCAGCACAAGGACATAGAACTTAGAGACTTATAGAGATATAGAAATATGGAACTAGAGAATTATCGGAGTGTGCCGCATTCTTCAATACCCGGGTCGTTGATGCCTGGTGAAGAGTGGTGACTCAGTGGCATTCGAGACCCAAATGAGGCGTAAGGGCGTGGTTTGGACGCGAACCAAATGAAGAGACACATATCTTTTACGCTATCGCTATCTATTCCCATGGTATCTTCAAGTTGGCTCTTGGAGAGTTGCCATTTCCAGAGCCGAATCAAAGCCCTCGAGTAATCAACCAGTCGAGTTAGTCTGCCCTTGATACCCGGGCCAATGGTTCTACGGAAAACGAGACCCAATTCTCTCCCAAAGAACGGGCCGTGTTAGAAAGCGCACGCGGGAAGCTGACATCTCGCCCCGCGGTAGATAAGCTGCAAGCAGACGCCTGATCCCAGAGGCTGCCTCCGGATCTATCATGGGGTGAGACTACCGCCAATACGGAGTCGTGGTAAGAATAGGCTAGGTGTCCTCAAGCGTTGAGAAACTGAATCGGGGAATTTGGAGAGTTTCTTGGTTCTGAACAGGTGTTTTTGACTGCTTTTTAAACCCTTGGTTTCGAAGACCAAGCTGACTTCTGCCTGTATCATCAACAAGATCAGAGTTAGTGCCGGGTGTCTTTTGCCTTCTTCTCCAAAGAACCACGACAAGACTGACAATGATGGATATACCAGCTGGATTCAAGTCAGTGATGATTTTTAAATTGGGCCTAGTTTTATCATTATTACCAATAGCACCCAGTATACTCAATACTAGCACAGCTGGTTGTGGAATCGTCGTGGCGGAATTCGGATCTGGCGCGGATGTCGTCAAGGTAGGGTCCACCGAAGCACTCGGCTGAGTAGTGAAGACTGGTGTGATACTCGATGCCGAGGGTATCGTTGGCGAGGCTACCGTAACAGTCACGGTCGCTGGGTTCGCTGTAACGATGATTGTCGCTCCACGACTAGGTGTCACTGACCCACCACCTGTGTTCCCTCCATTCGAGGAGGTGGTGGTGGTCAATCTTGGTAGCGTTACCAATGTCGTTCGTGTTGGCGAAAAAGGCGTCGAGGTAGACGACGAAAAGGCTAGGACGCTGCTGCGAGTAATGGCTCTGGTCGGCGAGGTGGGTTGTCGCGGTGATGTTGGAGTCGATAGAGGTGCTGGTGAATGCGGACTCGGTGAGCGAAAAAAGGTAGGCGTCTCGGGTGATTTCTTTCGTTCATTTTGTCTCTCGTCTGAGAATATCAGCGGCGCCGGTCTCCGTCGTCGCGGGTTGTTCTGAAGTGGAAGCATTCTGGAGAGGGCAGGTATTGTGCCGTCATGAAACTCCAATGGTCAAATTACGATGGCAAATTCATTCATGAAGACTAGTCTACCATGTCGACTATGTCGCTTGAAAAGACACCTCTGTTGTTAGAGGCTGACAGCCGAGGGGTGTTGTGCAAGAAACCAAAGGAAGACACTGTTTGCGACAATTCGATATCTCACTCACTTAGCACAGCCAACCTGATACCACCAGGGAACAGCGAACGATTCAGAAGCAGATCTGTAACCTTGCTGCTACCTGTGTTAGTGCGCTAAGGTCAGCGATAAGGCCAGATCTAGCGACTCTCCAGAAGCTTGTGTGGCTTGTCAAACTATATCAATAGCGAGCTACGCCCTACGAGACTGCGGGAGTGTGCAATTCCGAATTTAGATGCTTTGTTTAGCATGTCTCGTACCAAAATAGATCGACAGATCCTAGCAAGGGGGAACCGGTTTCCGCTAGCGCCCGTGACAGACTTCGAACCGCCAATGAAACAATTGTTGATGAGTAGGTGTCCAAGCGAAACAAGATTACCGAGGCAGGCTGACAAAGTGAATTGCTCTATTCGCTGCTGTCAATTAAAACACGAAACATTCCTGTCCATGTGATATATGCTCAGATATGAGCTCGGCGCGTAGACTCCCAGCCACGATGGACCTTGGACGATATGGAAGCTGTTTCGTCGGCATCAGATGTCATCCAAAGCCTCTCGCCTTGGATGGCTTGCCCCAATATTTCGCAAATTCATGAGGGGGATGCTCTCGGGAGGCTAAAAAAAAAAAAACACTGGCGGTGCATTCAAATGCCTACGGCATGTTGAGGGCCTTCTTCAAGATATCTACTGGCTGGATATAATGCGTTGTTGCACTTAAAGACCGCTCAATACACACGGCGCAATGCAACATGAGGCAATGAAGGAGTTGGCGACTGTGGAGAGAACTGTTATCAAAGAGAATTAAATTGAGAGAGCATCCATAAACTCGCGAAAATTACAGCTGGTAGACGCAGTAAGCACCGCTTCACATAGACTTCCATGACTGGTGCGGAGCCTCCTTTGCAATCATTAGAAGTGAAAAAACTCCTGGGAACTGCGGAATCAAACGCAGCTAACTGAGTACGACTTGTATCAGCTCTCCCCCTCGAGCTCGCGCTCTGGTGTGGCTTATGATATTCCGACAACAGAACACTTCCAGAGTTGACTTCGGCCTGCTATCCCGAACACTGAATTTCTCAAAGAAGCACCCTTTCCGTCAGTGCATGGCCTGGACCAGTAATCCTACGTGCTTGTGTATTGAACGGTCCGACAGAATCCAGGAACCCAGCTCGCCGCAACATGGTTGGTTCGATCGGCTCTCAGCTGAGAAGAAGAATGTATTGCCCATCCAATTGATTGAGGCCAGGTAGCTTGATGCGGTCTTCCGGCGTGAGCAAGGCTTGAGATTCGGGTACCAGAGGTGCAAACTGTTCGCAAGTGGCATTCAATGACCGTTTCGCCACTGTAAGCCGTGGCTCACTATCGGTATAGTTGAGCTTTTTGGCGTCAATCATAGCACGACTAACTGGTTGGTAGATCAGTAACGCCCTTTTCTTCAAGTCTAGGTAGCAAGGACTTACACGGAACTCGTATCTCTGCATTCTTGACCACCTGCATAGGGATGCTGGTATTTACAAACCATGCAAATGAGTCTCATAAAGTCAACATGCATCTCGTCGTAAGGATCTAATGTGTCGGTGCTTACTGAGGGAAGTGACATTCGGGGGTAATGCGTTTTCGGGAACTCCGTTGATGATGTCGACATTCATGGTGAAGTTTTGGTCTGACTTGATACTGAACCTGAGCCCATCGATGAATTCAGCCTCTTGGACACCATTTCCCCCTGTGACATTGACGGTTCGGGTGGCACCTTGGCCATACTGCACAAAAATGTTCGAGACGTCTTGCGTTTTCCGGCCGAGAAGCATGTATTCTCCGTCGAGCGAAGTCATCTTTATGATTCGAGTCTTGTTTTCTGAGCTGCCGCAAGTTTAGCGTCATACAAGAGCTCGTCTTCTCGGCAAAAGTCGTAGATGGGACCTACACATGCACATTGCGTTGTGACTCTGACACGACCCATGACTCTCCGTCTGCTGCTAGCGTGCCAACGTATGTGTTGCCTTGATCGATACCGATTTTCTGAAGCATGACAGGGTCGTAAGGTAGCTCGATTTTGGCGATGAGATCGTTCGCGGTCTCGTTCAGCTTGATCACCCAAGAGTAATTCGAGAGCGCTACGAAGGGTTCCCCAGAGCTGCCTGTCACAAAGTTTCCAGGTAGAGGCGATTTATTCTGCTCAACGACGAGAGAACGATTAGATGGTGAGAACAAGTCCAGAGCGAGCCCGTCCACAAAATCTTGATCTGTTCGTTCCATCTAACAACACGTGAGACAAATGTGAGTACGATCAAGAATCGTGGGCCTCCTTACCAAACCAAGCACCTCGACGGTCTGTCCAAAGTTTGCCAACTCAGCATCTTCTGTTGTCTGATTACCACCTTTAGCATTGGGTTCGGGGGCAGCAGACGCGACTGCTTGTCTGGGACTTGGTCCGTTTGGGTCCGGCAACCCAGAGCAGACATGCGAGAGCACCAACGCAAGACAGAAGAGAAGCTCCGTAGCAGGATAATTGCGAACCATGATCGCCTGGTCTGTGAGTGAGGAGATGTGCGCTTGAAATTTGAGTGAATGACAAACAACGAGAGGTTCAGCAATCCATTAGGGATTTTCTTGTTTTTAACATTAGAACTCCGAAACCAGCTGAAAGGAAGATTTAGCAAGAGAGACAAGACTAATGGCGTACCCCGTGCCTACTCCGCGATGCTATAGTGCGCCTCGCACCGTTTCACGCAGTTGAAACGTGGCTTGCACATGGGTCGCACTCCCGAACATGTCCGAGATCGCTTGGTGATCTCCAATCTCGTGCATCAGGACATCGATAACGAAAGCGGATGTAGCTAGGAACAGGGCGCACCTGTCAACGTGTGCCGTTCCGATGGGATCTCTTCTAGGGAACCCCAGTTTTACTATTGTTTCTAGTTCCGCTAACTTGAAACTGGGGGAGCATAACCCCTGGCGCTAAGTGAACTACTCTTCATGTTGATTTCTTCCAAGGTCACTCACTAATTAAAGCTTGTTTAACTTCGCGGCCTTGGCGCAAAGTGAGGTCAAACTTCTTACCAAAGCACAGGCTCGAAAGAGACTGCGGAGAACCTTCGAAGCTACCGTATGCAGGTTGGCCTCCCTCTTGAGCTGTATACACCTCCATCACGAAGAATGGACGGTTGTTTTCTTTCCCGAAAAATTGGGACTCGCACAGCTTGGTAAATTGATAGCACCTCATGCAAATGGCCTGCTGATTCTAGGGCTCAATGTCAGAGTGAAGTTCTCTCGAAACACAATGGAAGTGCGGATAGACAGCTCTGTGGGCGTTGTACCATGGAATATTCTACTCGACCTCGTTACCATTAACATCCAGTATGATGACAGTCGGCTTATCCATGGACGTTGTGGACATCTTAGTCCCTGGCTCATGGAAAGCTGGTTGACTTGTGTATCAGAGTTGGAGGGCTAAGAACCAGCCTGTGGTAGGTTGATCAGGTTGGAACTTGACCTAACCCGATTTTCTTTCTAGCTCAAATCCTAAAGCACTTTCTTGTTTTACGCCATACCACACCAGCTACTCAATCTCGGGCCAGTATGCTCTAGCTTGTTCCTCTTTTACGTAGACTACTTCTCTGAGACTCTCCAGAGCGACATCGTACAAGGGCCCTGCCCTGACTGACTCGGAGACCCACGTGTAGCGGGCGGATGCCAGCGCTGGAGACTTAAGATCCTGGTTGCCCATCTCGCCCGTCCGGACGTGCGACCCAACGGGGTCAGCCAGGCAGCCCAGCTCGGACATGAGGCCAGGAACAATGACGACGAGCACAGGCTGGGCAGCCGGGTTGATCATCTCCCTACGCTGGACAAGCAGCGTACGGCCGATGTCCCCGCAGGCCCTGGCGCAGCTTCTTCGCCGCCGATGTGAAGGCGTCCCGTTAGGTGGCTGGAAGGATATGCACTGGCCCAACTGTGGCCCTTGTTTAACTAGTATCACTCAATAGCCGCAGTTGCCGAAAGATCAGATAGGGCCCCATGCACTCTGTGTTGGGCTTCAGATCTTCGTTATGTGGTCTAGGACTATTTAGTCTAGTGCCGCGATGGATGACCTGTATAGGCTATATAGTGATAAACGTCATAACCCCGGTTTCATCGATATACAATTAACTCAATCCACCTTGATACTCATCAGATCGGATGGACTGTTTTCCCACAACTAACCAACATTCAGTAGTGAGATAAAATGGCTTCACGCCCACCGCCATCTGCGACGAGCAGGATTTCTTGCCTCCCGAGGGAGATTTTAGACTTGGTCGCCTCTCACCTACCAAACAGCGACATCAAAAGTTTGCGACTGACCGCGTCCTTCCTACACGCCTGCGTTCATCTCCGCTTGAACAGACTCTTCATTTCACCCAGTCCGCGGAACATAGACGTCTTGCGGGCAGTTGCAGACCATGAAATGTTCCGTCTCGGCATCACAGAAATTATCTGGGACGATGCAAGCTTCCGGAAGCCCGACGCTGGCCCCGAGGAATACGAATATATGACCCCACCGGAAGGCGAATGGATAGGCTGCCCTGACTGGTTTATCTCGGAATGCAGAGAGAGTATTCGTGTCTTTAAGATACGTAAGGGCGATGATATCAATCGGCCCGACCATGACGCTCGGCAAGCCGAACTTGACAATATGATGCCTCCACTCGAAGCCTTCATGCTGTATGAAACACTCATCGAGGAGCAGCAAGATGTGCTGGCCAAAGGTGCCGACGAGGAGGCACTCAAGTATGCCTTGCAGCGTTTTCCCGCGTTGCACAAGATTACCATCACTCCGGCGACACATGGGTGTTTGTTCCAGCCTGCGTACCAAACGCCCATGATTCGTAGCTTTCCGTACGGCTTCGTCTACCCCATTCCGCGCGGTTGGCCAGCTGAAACCTCCTCGTTCGGCCCCGAGCTGCTTTTCCGCTGGGAGGATGCTTCAGAGCAGGAAAAAGAATACTGGCACGGTTTTCGTATTGTTATGCGAGTATTGGCTCAGCAGGTGCATCGAATCTCGTCTCTCGTGACAGATGTCCATGCGCTCTTCACAGGCGTCAACTTTGACATCTTTGACCAACCTTGCGAGGAATTCGACAATTTTGCTGCGTTAGTCCAAAGGCCTAGCTTTCATCATCTTGACCTTGCCCTTCACGTGGGCGACGGTCAGCCATATGATGACGTGTCGTTTCGAAAAGGCCTCCTAAAGCAAGCTTTGAGAAAAGCCACGAAGCTAAAGTACTTCAGCATCGGTACAGATGTCGAGGGCGAAAGGAACAGCAGGAGCCGTTTAGCTATCGAAGATCACATCCCTCTCCGCTCCGTCGTTCCGTTAGAAGCCTGGTCGCACCTTCAACATTTCGGCATTAGGGGCTTTGAAGTGACAGAAGACGATGTCTTCTCTCTGATGTCTGCTTTACCTCCAACTGTCCGATCTATTGAGCTAAGCTTTCTCTATTTTATTCACGACAACGGAAGCTATGTAGGCCTGCTTTATAGTCTACGAGATAAACTAGACTGGAGGGACCGAACGCTGGCTGAGAGACCCAAGCTCTGTATCTCTGTCCGGCCAGATCCGAGGTGTTCGGGGCGCGTCATTACCGTCGATAGAGAGGTGAGACAATTCCTATACGAGAACGGGCCAATGCCCTTTGACGAAGTAGGCATTACTCGTTATATTGACGTTGCGCGTCGCCAATGGGTTACCGGTCCACCACTTCGCCTCGGCCAGCTCCTACGTGGTTATGGCGTGGAGACGGATGCATTCGATCCAGCTCACAAACGACCCCACTCCCTGAGGCGGAGAAGGAATAATTGACGATTGCTGGCTGAGGGAAGGGGGTAGTTGAAACCAACGCCAATGGCGCCAAAATCCAACGAGAGAAGCGAGATAGATAAGGCGTACGGTCGTGGTGTTTAGAAAATTGATATCCAGGCAGCGAGAAAGATGATTTTCCCAGCTCGATAAATGAGTGTTATAACAGTTAAAGCATGCCACAGCGGTCAGCGTGATAGCATCAAAATCAGCATCTCGTCTTATACTTGGCAATATTCGACACATAACCCTAACCGCCGGCTCCTACGCAGACATAAACTTCGGCTTGAAGACTAGAGCAATCGTTTCCTGCTGCAGAATTCATGAATAAAAGTCGGACAAATTAATCTTCCTGGTTTGCACGATATCATGTTTATGTGAGGGGCGACCTTTGGTGAATAGGAGGAGGCTTGTCTCTCCAGCCTCATCGAGTTTCTCCCACATTTGCCACCCAAATCCTCGTCCAGCAAGAGGCCCAGACACACCGAATGAAGCTTTCCGCCCGATCGGACTTGGTTGTGCCCTATACTAAAGATTGGCAAGGCTGCTTTCGGACGCAACTACGGCCGACAGGCTGACTGGTCTCGTCAAGGGCAGTGCTCTTGGATCAACGGTGTTGCATCATTCTCCAGTGTGCTCAGCAATCTAAGACCCCCGGGTGGCTGGTACATTGACATCATATCGACCCTGCAGCGGCACATGTGCCCTGAATCGAGCTTAGTGTCTTTGCGCTAGAATGCCTAGGTGGGGATTGGATCAGCTTACATTCGATTTGATCGCTGTTTGGTGATGGCGATCTGGTGCTTCGTCGCCCCACAGGAGTGTCTACGGTATCCGCAATAGGGCAACAGATCTGAGAGGACGCTAGAGGGGCTGCGCCTCTTGGAACGTCTTATCGAGGATCAGTTAGACTAATTTCAGGTGGTACATCATGACATCAAGTCAGCATCTATACGTACACACACATATATATAGAGAGAGAGAGAGATCCTCGAATCCAGAAGTTGAAATCTTAAACCAAGACCCCATCACACAACTACACCCACAAAGACTCAACTCATCACATCCCATCCCGTTCCACTAGCAAACATGGCCTCTCCCTCAGAATCAGCCCCTGTCCTCCAAGTCGACTTTTCCTGGAAAAAGTGGAAAGCCCTCATAAGCGACCAAGCAACCCCTTCTGAGCCTCTCTACATTTGCGAGTTCGCGGCCATCCGAGCACCACACATCAAGGTCAAGGCCGCCGCCGACGACTCCCTCGTCGGATCCGGCACGCTCCATGCCGTCTCCATCAACGCCGATTACGAGCTGCACGGCCGCAAGGGCACCCTCAAAGCCCTCAAGCGCCTGCAGACCTCTTACACCCACCTCTCCTACAACTACTCCGACACCGAGACCCCCATGGCCATGACCTGGGCCAGCGACGCGGGCTTCAAGACGTGGAACTTTACCTGCCTCGACGAGAACCAGATGCCCGTCGCCAAGTTCTCGGCCCGGCCGTGGGGCGTCAAGAAGCTGGGCCTCGTCGAGTTCATGGGTCCCAAGGCTCACCTGCCGGCCGCTCGCGAGGAAGCCATGCTGGTTGGCATGACGCTCTACTACACCATGATGCTCCGCGTCAACAATATTTTTAATCTGTTCGGCTCTATTATTGCCAAGCCGGGGCCGTTGGACAAGGAGGCGGCGGAGAAGGATTACTCAAAAGTCAGCCCTACCCAGGGCACGCCTCCAGAGGACTCGTCGTCAGAACCGAAGGTTGTCAGCCACAATGTTAGCCAAGTAGCATAAGGAACGACGAGATGGATATTGTATGAACAGGATATGGTTTTGTTGCTTTACGGGCTGATATACCTGGCTGGGCAGTCCTAGGCGTCTCGGTTTATTACAAATAGAATGGCTCATGATAATTATTGCTTTTCATTGCGCTTCAACTTGTTGCCGCGTAGATTGTCGAGTTTTGGGACAGCAGCGTTATCCAGAGTGCGTGTGTTCCCCAAGAAACTGAATTCCTTGAGATCCTTGGAAGGGCGAGTGACCTCTTTCCTCATCTCTTTATGCAGAAGAAACATCAAAATAGGTCCGATCTGCAGACGTGGCTCGTTATTTTCCAGCTTCAGAGTGTCTCAGTTTAACTATCATTCAAGAAACCCCCAGAAAAGATTGGCTTTAGCAAAGTCATCCATGAAGGTCGAACCGACCACACTTGATAGGAAACCACCCGAGTTTTGGAATCATCTTCGTTGTCGCAGGGTCGAAGGTGAAGTTAGCGGAACGGTTCGCGGGTCGTACGTGGATCTGTCACCGGTTCTGAACACTTTGGATCTCCCGGACTCGACCGAGCTTCAATTAGAGAAACTCGCCGGGTGCCCTCTTCGGCTTAAATTAATTATAGAGTCTATCCCTGCGCAATCTCCGTGTTCCATCAATTGACGCGAGAGCGATGTGACCTGTCTCGTCTTCAACATTCACGTCCCCCAGAATGACCCGAGTCTCCTTCATTGCTCTCGCTCTTTCTAGCCCGCTCAAGTGTGAGGCCTTGTTGGATGAGAGATACGGATTGTCTCTTGTGTATAAAGACGCATAGCCCAAAACGTCTGGCGCAAGAGTCATGCCCGTCATCACGAGCGACGACACCCCAGCTATTAGCAATATGAATGAAATGATCAGTAAAAGAGCCACAAATGTTTTGTTGCAGGTGTACTGCTCGCCGTCTTGCCGGACTATCGTCACTTGGGAGGTGTTGAAGTTGATAACTGGGAGATTACTGTTCGCATCCTCCGTGACATCGTCATATAAACTCATATCTGTGCTGAGGTTCCCGAATAAGTATCGAGCGCCGTATGTCGACTGCCAATATGTGTTGATGAGCATCTCGACGTTTCTGCTGAGATCGGAACGAGAAACCCGTGACAGATTCGCAAACTGGCCAAAAGCGTCTGCGGTGTAGACGGAATAGGGATCCTGGAGCCACATCTCGGTCAAAGAGCTCGCCATCCGAGTTCCGTGATGCAGCACGCCCGTCGCCACTACGGAAAGTAGGCTGATGGCGATTCTCTGACTTGCGAATTCGGTGGCTTTCCAGGATCCAAGGTCCACGGTGAGGTTCCTCATGGCGACGACTCGGCAGATTTGGTCTTCGCAGGAAACAGATGACTCTACATCTCGAGGCACCATGGTGCAGTTGACGACGCTGACATCCTGTCGCCCATAGCCGTTGGAGGATATCATTGTGATGCGTGCGTGGGTGTTGTGCTTTTCTTCGCTGAGGTTGGTCTCGAAGCCGACATCAACCCCGTCACTTGCCCCGTAGCTAGTCGTGAAGAGTGATGCGCCGTTTGATAGATGCTCGGCAGCCAGGCAGTCGACGGACAGGTATCTGCTAACCAGGTTGAAGGTAGTGTTCCCGTCGACAGGGATGCCCACGACGGGTATGCCTAAAATCGACGAATAGGGAACTTGTTGGCCGTGGTCGACTGCTGTCCATGCTCTGTGCTCATCGCGACGACCGCGCAACAGAGAATCAAGGCTCGGTATCCTCACGTTCCCGAACAAATCCTGGGTAGAATTCTGGTGTCTCCGGAACGTCGTGAGGGAGGTCATATAAATTGAAGCGTACGAAGGCCACGCGAAAGTTGCGCTGGGCATCCCACCCATGGCTGTCATGGACGAAGCGGCGGCGATGGGTAGATATCGAACGGTGGCGTTCTCAAAAGCGATCCTAGGATTAACGTTCAAGAGCCGGAGCGCCGACTGGCCGCCCAGTGGTGAAAGAGCCCAAAGGAGTATCATGGGGATTCCGACGAGATATTGGCCTCGCAAAGCGGTTTGCCTCTCGATGGTGGCGAACAGCGACTGGGAACCGATGAGGCGTTCCAGCGTCTAGCAGATCATTAACACGTTGGAGGGCGATTGGAGCGGGAAACGTACGCCCAACTTGATTCCGCGCTCAGCTCTGAACAATCCCAAGGCCCTGAAGAATTTCCCGACGATGGCGGCAAAGATGATGGGGAAGATGGAGGGCGACAGAGAAATGACATGTTGAACTGTCTCTCCGGTTTTGGACGTGGGCTCCTTGTCAAGGGAGATTGCTGTCAGAGCGAGTGCTACGGCCGTCAGAAGGATATGGGTTGCAATTGTTTGGGTGAAATACCAATGAATAGGACAGGGACGGCCGTCACTAACGCTTGGATTAATGAGGAGAAGAAGTGAACGCGTCTTAATTTCTGACACCCTGGGATCGAGTCCGTGATGGGTTTTGGGGAGTCGTCCCACGGTTTTTCTGCTTGCTTTATCGAGGATGAAGAGTCAACTTGTTCGGTGTCGACATGGTCGAGTTCATACTCGTTGCGTATGATGACGGGTTCGTAGCCCTCGTTAGTTGACTGCATCTCGTCTCAGTCTTCAGTATATAGCAGCAAACAAGAGCCCTGTGTTGGTGTGGTCAGGCAGGGTTCATGCTGGGAGTGTCTTCAAAATCTCTGCATGCACGAAGAAGCTGCAGATTCTCGAGAGCTGCGGCGGGCAAGACACATTTAGGAAAACCAGTGCGGAGACGGCGGGTCCTTGTGTCTCAGACGCGTGTGCCGATATCCGTATTTGCTCTGTTATCTCCATCTGCAGGTGAATTCTTGGCGTTGCATTTCTGCAGTTTTGGGCGCCATGCAGGCAAAGGCGGCCACGTAACTCCTCATTCGGCAGGTCTTTCACTTGAAAGGGTTAGCGGTGCTTCTTTGCCTTGAAAACGAAGGAATGAAATTCATTACGCTCGGGAGTCTCTTGAGCATATCTTTGAACGTGCGTGCATGTCTCCCCGGTTATGACTTGACAGAGCTCATCGTCGTCTCAATCGTACAATCGATTCTCTCGCCCTTGTGAGCGCGCTTGGTGTGACACTCTGTCTGATGTGTTTTGGGCTGTTACTCCTCTACGAAGGGGGCTGCGCACCTATAAATAACAGGTCGCAAAACCACTCCCAGCTTGGACGTACACTCAACGCCAAACCACGCGGATCGCTTTTGGGCCCAGTCCAAAGAAAGGAAGGTCGTAGATTCGAGTCACGCTCACATCAGTACAGCCAACACTGGCGGGCCTCAGCCTCTCGTCCGGTGACCTCACACCTCGCACTTGCATATGCAGTTGGTTTGCGTACTGCAAGATTGATGGGTCCACGACAGGCTATGCACTGAAGGCGAGGATGGCAATTGATCGGCTGCGCCCCTCTGATAAGGCTAAATTTAGCACTTAGAAATAGCGTGAAGTAACATGACGAAATATCATACTGATACCTGAACTGAGCAGAAGGCGGTGAGGTCTGTCTCAGCTGGATAACAATGACATGTCCTAACAAACATGACTCGGAGAGGCCACGCAGCAAGTAACAATCATCTCAGAAGGCAAGGATATTAATACGGAAAATTACTACGGCCTCGCACTAAATTGAAGCTCTATCTCTAACATACATATTGATGCGTGGTATGTTCCGTGATGTTTATCACAACTTAGGTATGGTCTTGTGTATTGTAAAACGGATGAATTATCATTATCTGTTAGGTTTGTGAGGGCATTATGTGCCCTTACAGGGCCAGTCACCTGATACGCTCAGGCCACAGGGACGTATCACATATACGCCCACTCATACACACATGGCGTAGAACGGAAGGTCGATGGACGCTGTATTGCAAGGCAGAAGCTTGATTGAAAGGCCAATTGGGCAGCTGGTTATTGGTCACAGGATAACTCCTCAACTAGAAGGCTGAAAGCCCACATTGACCAACGCAAAATCATCATTACACACTGTGTTCCCTCGAAGAGTCCTCTGAAGAGAAACCTCTCCCAAGTATGGTTAATAACAAGGCCATTCCTAATAGTTCTTGGGCATAGGATGAATAACTGCCACGAATGTCTGTCTGATTTGTAGTCGAAGGTCAGATGAGCAGTTGCATTCCAGGACTCACGTCAGTCTTGTGAGCGAGGTATAACCGACATCACCTTACTGCCTCAACCAAGTAAGTTCCTAATCCAGGATGATGGTGCTGGTGACGATGACGGGAAGCATCCTGAATGGTCTTTTCTTGAGGAATTTTGATCCACCCTCAGCTCCTTTATTAAGCAAAGCTGCGTAGAAGATAAAGGTCACGAAGTAGGCGGCAGCTTCCAGCTTTACTTCTTCTAATAAGAGCCTAATATTGCTTCGCTACTATAGTCACTAGCCACAATTCTAAAACACCCAACGGCAATTAGATATTTTTGCCATCCTA
>JAMYIC010000205.1:0-22249 GCA_024112705.1 Microcera coccophila | reverse complement strand
GGGGGGGGGGGGGTACACACCATCGCGATAAGAAGTACAGGTCATGTGAATTACCAACTTGCTTCTCCCTGCCGGCAAAGCAAACGACACTCTCAGCCGTATGTGATACGTGAAGTTATCACAGGGACCCGGATGGTCCCCCTGTGGCCTGAGCGTGTCAGGTGACTGGCGCTGTGAGGGCACATAGATAATAATAATCATCCTTTTCACACACATCAAGACGATACCTACATTGTGACTGATATCACGATATGCCACACGCATCAGTATGTCAAACACTGTCTACATTCGTCAGGAGACCGCCAGGACTGTCATACTCGTGGTACCGGTAGGATCAGGTTTCGTGTAAGGAGAAGAAGGCGGAAAGGCAAAAGTAAAAGCAGTTTCGGATGACATGTTTCTGTAGTTTTTGTCTACTCGATATACTTGGTAGGCTGGGGTAGGTAGTCTTATGCCGCTCACTTTGTGATACAAATTTTTATTTTTACTTCGTTCAACAAATTTATCAACGTGTATCATAGAGTGAGGGCTTGAAACTGTCTAGCCTAGTTATCTAAGTATATCAATAAAAAAGAAAAAGAAGAATGGGCAGCTTCCTTCATAAACTAACATCCGTATGTGATACGTGAAGACATCACAGGGACCCGGATGAGCGTGTCAGGTGACGGGCCCTGTGAGGGTACATAATGCCCTCACAGCCTGATAAAGAGTAATAATCATCCTTTTTTTTACACACATGAAGACGATACCCACATTGGGACTGACCTCACGAGATACCACGCATCAGTATGGGAGGCATGACCAATGGTTTTTTGTGGGCAAGAGAATTCATTCGAAAGCAGTTGTGGCAGTTTACTTACATGGAGAGCAGCCACAAATCTCGGCCTTGGTCCATCGAATACCAGAGTCGTCCGCGCAGTTATATATGGCAGCGAATATCGACCCTCCGTAGTACGAAAGAAGGGCTCCCAATTTGCTCCCCAACCGGTGTGTAAGAGAAGCCAGAATTTCATGTCTCGTCAAGGGCTGAGCATACATCCGTCCTCCTGGGTTTCGAGCGCTAGCTCCCCATTCTTGCTCATAGTCGAATAGCTAGAGAGATATTTTTTTTAAGTTGAGATTAGGGTTGTTCTCTGGACGGCCTTGGTCTCCCCGAGTCTCGTGTTGATGATTTTGTACTCAATATACCACTCCTTCATCTGCGAATTCGTACCCCCACCGCAGTGAACAACCCTTTGATTTAAGCCATCTTCAATGCAATATCATATACCGAAAGCATAGCTTTTGCGGAAAATACCTCTTGCTCCGAAGTTATGTTTAGTGTAGAAGGTATTTGTTGTGCCGAAGGCGTGATGTCTGTTTAACCTCTGGATGCAGATGGCGATGCTTTTCGAGTTGCTGGATGGATGAAGAAGATTTTGATTTTTAATGGTCGAATTTACCTAATCAGATAGTCTCAATCCTCTCAGTATACATACACAATTAAAGTTTATTCATTCAGTAAAGTATCATGGATGAAGAAGATATATCTATGTATAATCGTGATCAGGATGTTAGGTACGGCCAAAGAGATCGTGCCTATGAGAGCAAAATCTTCAAAGTAACCCAGGAGGATGACAAGGTAATTAAGGAAGAAAGAGTGAGAGCTGACGTGGATTTGCGTTGGTTAGGTTCTGTCTATGGTGAATCAGAAAGTCACGCGAAAGCTACAGCCACCTCGCCCGCAGTCCAACTACTGAGCACCAAAGGAAGACTGAAGAGGAGCTCGGCGCGGGCTGAATTCAGGGCAGGCCAAACCACAATAAGAAGATGCCAGTAACACTCGTTAGATACATCGAAATTGGAAACAGACACAAGGCCGGGCACAAGATTGGACTTACAACAGCACTAAAACCAAACCGACCTTGATGTCTTGTCTTACTTATGATTCTAGCAAGCGAGGATCATGCTGCTTAATTATATTGTGCTCATATTCCTCAAGAATGTATATAAATTCTAGTCGAATCTTTTTCAAACTCCTTCAGTTCCTTTTCCTCTTAACTTGTCTGTTCTGTAATTTAAGGAGCCACCGAGGAACATCAAACATGTCTATAGTTAGAAGTAGAGTTGCGATAGAAGCTGAATGAATGATATTGAGATGCGTTAGACAGACAGCCCGGTCGGAATGAGCTCGAAATAGTTTTGTTATGGCTCATTGATACTTCAACTCATGAAGATTTGGTTGCGTAAGCCGACTCTGACAGGGCTGAAATGTGGAGGTGAATAAGCGGGGGGTAAAAATAGGAGACTCGCTAATGTATGACTAGTAAACTAAAATATACTTTAAGGGGATCAACCTCTTGGCTTCATATATCTTCCTGTAACTCTATGACAGCTGATCAAGATCTTTCAATAAAGCTATCGACAAATTTGATATTGCAGGTGAAATAGTACCTCAGCTAGTGTATTAGTGTAACTCCCTACCCGGATTCAAGTAATCTGTAGCGATACGCCGTAGCGCTTATGCAACAGATAACGGCGGAGCAAAATGACCCCCTGTCGACCTTTGCCCACCTACAGGGAGAAGTGGAATGTTGGTCCTAAGCCAACGCGACAGGCATGAAGGAGGGCTCTTGAATTGGACGGCTCGATCGAATGAGTCGGGCATAGCCTGTGAAAAACACGCCCTCTCGGCAATCTACCCCAGCTTCGACGCCCCCCCCGTTTCCCATCTACTGTCAGCGTTGCGATGCCGTCTGGGCCGACTCAGAAAAATAGGCTTCAGACGCAGGTTTCGCGAGCGACTCTCTCGATTCCGTCACAGACGCCGCAATTCGGTGGATGATGATGGGATTTGATTGTCCTAGAGTGCGCAACAGGAGTCAGGTCTCGAGCCTCAGTGAGTGTGGTATCTTATCGATCATACGGTGCTAATCAAGTTAACAGCACAACTTCAATATCCACGTGTGTGACATCAGCTACCAGCTCACCACCCCCCCGACCGACTCAATAGTTCACCTGGAGAGTCAACCAACACGGTGTACAACGAGGCCCAGACCCAGTCCGACCCGGTTGACTGCTGATCCCGATCTAGATGCAGTCAAATCGGACATTTGGAGCATAGCTTATCATGAGGCGGTTGGGAACCTGAAGAACGAAGGAGACGTTGCTATTCTCCAAGGCAAAAGATGTTGAAGCGCCTTTTCAGGAAAACTCGAAGAGATTGGTAAGGGGGTGACTCAGGGATCCGCGTTTTTGAGAGGCGTGAGGTATCCGCAGTCGATAAAGGTGCCTCTGGAGAGATTCAAGTTGGCACTGGACTTTCTCGAGCCAACTTCAACAACCGTTTTTGGAGTGGTCAAGGGTGTAACGGCGGCAAGACCTCGATCATGCTTTGCAGTATCAACCCATCGTTGTACTCGATAAACAACTTGTATTCGCTTGGATTGCTGTTGGCTTTTCGACCGCCGACTAGCTGTTTGCGGAGTAAATTGGGAAAATGCTGGGGCAGGGTTCCCATGTGGACGACTGTGACACGCTCGGCCAAGAGGCGAACAGGGAAGATATTCACAGGGCAATCAATCCATGGCCATGTTAGCGGAGGCTTGTTAACATTTCCCAGGTGCTTGTCTCCGTCTATCAAAAACTTCTTGGGTTTTAAAAAGCTGCATTTGAGATTCTGACAAAGAAAGGAGCAAAACTAGCCATGAAGTTGATCTTGGAGAATGGTCGTCTACCCATCATTGTTGAAGAGTTCTTAAGGACATGCCGATCTCCTTGGAAAGCTAGTGCAAAAGGACGACATGGGAGATTGTCGAGGGCATTTAAAAATAGTGCTCTATGACTACGAGAGTAAGTTAGCATCTTAGTCTGATTCGTTCTTACACTGGCCTCGGTTGGAAAGTGGCTGAGTCGGCAGCGTCAATATCATGCTTCCTTGCAGGACCTTCGAGCTGATCACGCCTGTGATTTCCTGCTAGGCAAACTCCATATTTGTCAATTGGTGTCGCGTCTCCGATTTCCAGCACTTGATAGTCCTTGGTGATACAGCTTGTGGGAAAACCGCCACCATGACATTTCTTGTTGATGAGTTGAGTCAAAGGAGGGCAAGCACGAACTCCCTCAACCAAAGGTCCGTTATTACTACTGCCGTAATGAGCTGCTTTGCATCGCCGCTAACCTAGGTTGTACGCCCTTGGTTCGGCGGCTGATGACGAGAGCTCGACACAAGGCAGAGCCGAAAATGGAACTGCTACATGGGTCCCGTTTTGATCGAGAGTCTTCATCCGGGGAATCAACACATCAATGGATCGGAGAAGCCGTCTTAGGAGATGGCGTCGACGTGGTGGACTACTCGTTAGGCGAAGACGGCATCGAGTCACACCTGAACTTTCAAAACCAGCCCGACGAAAACGCTCTACATTTGGCATCGAGGCGCTCCAACCCTATCGTCTTCCGCCTATTGATTTCCCGCTTCCCGGAATGAATCCAGCAAAAAGACGACCAGGGGAACACAGCTCTGGTGCGTGTAATCAGGAGCTCATAGTCGGTCGGTATACGAGTCGACGAGTATACTACTGTTGCAGGGTGGCTGGAGATTCTGCAGTTTCTCAATGGCCACGTAACGCTGCCTGCAGGAGGCTCACCCCGAAACCGGACCCCGTCGTGGGGCGATGACGAGTTGATTCAACGAGGAAGAGGTGCGTGTTGGAAGGGTATCTGTTTGGAAAACCTCTATGAGGCCAGAACTGAGGTTTAGAAAGAGGCCGCCCGACTCTTCGAGCGACGGAGGCTACGAAGCCTACCAATACGACAGGTCCATATAATCATTACTCTTACCGGTACTTGGTCGTCGACTTCGGTGCCTTTCCTTTAGGCTACATATATCCTAGTGGCCAGTCGCCTCCGGGATCGGAGAATATGGCTGATATACAGAGAGCGTTCTCCCAGTTGGAGCTTAAGCAGTTCGTTTTTGTCATCAGTCTTGCAAGGGATGTTGTTCAATCAGTAATCCCGGCAAGCCGGGGGGAGGAAGGGAGGGACCTGCAAGACATCGCCTCCCGATCCGACTCCGTGCCAACGCATCCTGCATGAAGTACTCGAAAGCTCAAGCACTTCACCATCCCTCTTGTAACGCACTCATGCATGACGACCCGACCGGTGACGTTCTTGACGGCTGCCCACCTGTCTTGGTAGTTCGGCCTCAGCGCAAAAACGACAGCGGCCGACGCTTAGAAGGCTTCAAGGGGACGGACGAAGAAGTAACGAAGAGGGATTATGCGGTGAATCGGCCGATGGATGCCTCATAAGGTCCGTTAGGATGATGGGTACGGATTGCTTAGCTCAATGGCGCGAGATGATCGTGTCCACACGCACCTAGGCTAGACCAAGATAGCGGCGGCAAGGGGGAGGGGGTTGGTCCAGAATTGCTCCCTGCATAGATAATATTAACGTACCCGATACACGCACTCCAGACCCACGCTCAGCTGCAGGGAGGCTGAAGTACGCAAGGACTAGGCCGTATCTGTCTTCCAGCAGGCACCTCCAGATCCCATGTAAAGCAGTGGATTCCCCCCCTTTCAGCTGCGGAGGTTCTTACACACTCGACTCGGGCTTTCAAGTTTGTCTCAGGACCGACCATGGCAAACCTTCCAAAGCAGAGCGTCACTCCGGCGAACGATACTGCGACAGACCTCGCCTCTGCGGTCCCGCTTCGAGGTCAGCCATTGCCCAAACCGAAGAGACGGATGCGGCCTACGGAGGCCAACGACGCGTTGCCAGGAAGTGCGAGAGGTCCCCAAGCACCTCCAGGGCAAGGGACGTCTGCCAAAAGGCGAAGACGTAGCGGTCCGAACAACGCTCTTGGTTCGAGAGGCAACGTCGAGAAACCACGTGTGGCAGAGCCAGTACCAGTCGCTCTCAACAGAACGGACAAAATGGCAATATCGAGTCTCCTGGTAAGGGTCTGTGTTCCGCTGCCGCATTTCTTTGCTAACGCCGAACCTAGAATCCCGATGAAAGTTCCACGGTTCAGTCCTACGACATCCAAGGAACAGGTCCTGCTGCTGCTACTACTGCTACTACTGCTACTACTACTGCTGCTGCTACTACCCCTGCTACTACTGCTGCTACTACTGCTGCTACTACTACTGCCGCTTCTAATACTGCTACTACTGCTACTATTACCGTTGCATCACAGCAATCCGCCCAAACAGCTCCAGGAGCCAACCAGCCCGGCGGAACTATCGAGTATCAGTGGCAAGTCATTTCAAGTTCGGATATTCTCGGTCAGGGCACCAACAGACAAATTCAACAAAGCCCATGGACTTGCAGACGATGTCGTGTCACTACTCGCGCCAGCATAGAGGATCATGAGCGCGGTTGCAGCCGAGGCGTGTTCCTGTGCACAGACTGCCCAGACACCGTCGTTGGACTGCTTGAGTATCATCGTCACCAACGACATGTCCATGACATGGACCTGGGATATGTCGCTGGCTGGAATAAGCGAGAGCTGCAATTTGCCCACAAACTGTTCCTTTCGGGCTACCCTTGGCCGCAAGTCTCGCAGCAAACTGGAGCGAGCGCCGACCAGTGCCAGGAACGCTTGCTCTCGAGCGCCGTTGGCTGTTCGCTGTGTGAAGCGGTGTATGCGGATTGGGCATCGCTGGAGCGGCACTCCTTGGACGCTCATCACCGTCAACCCGAGGGATGCCGATGCGCCCACTGCTATGTCGTTGTTGGCGGGCCAGAGCTCATCAACTCTGACGGCACCAAGCACGCATGCATCGGCTCCCGCCAGATACTCGACCTTGGTGACTCTGAAAGGCTACACCACTTCTTCGAACTGCAGATGACCCTGATCGGAAGATACGACGAAATCGGCAAGGCTGCATATGAGCTGGCCGTTCAGGATCCACATGGATTATTTCGTGGCTATTGCGAGCGCGTGGAGGCAGGCGAACCAGGTATGGTGACCTTTGGAAGTTCTTGTTGAAAATCTTCTCTAACTTTTGCGACAGTCTCTGCTGCTTCATTGGCTGGACTCCTGGTGGCATTGTCAAACAGAGAACTCGATACATTCAGAGCCCTCACGATAACAGAACTCGAAAACATCCTTGTAGGAGATGAACCTTCAGATGCTTTCAGAACAGCTGTTGCCAATCAAGTAATCAAGGTGGCAAGACGAGCACGGGCCTATATATTCGAGAAATGCAAGTGACCATGTTCTGCTTCATAATAGTCATGATCACGCCTCTAACAGTTGACATTAGCTTATGCAAGGCAGTACGTCTGCGTGTCTGCCGGTGATGTTGATGCGTTCAGATCTAGCAAGGAAGATTTGGAAAGGGGAAGCAGCCCTCCAGAGAATGTGACGCAACACGTCTTGACCAGGCTTGAAGCTGGATTTATCGCCACGGAGGTTGAGATTGCAGGCTTGCTTGATGCTCTGCTGGCGCGCTGGGGGCAACCGAAGTTTGGATCTGCCTTCTGACGCTCTATTTTTTTTGGTTTCCTGTTGTTCCTACTGTCTCTGATAGGACTGAACAAAACACTGAGAAATATAACTCTCATATTATCCTTGTCAATCACCACTTACGACCCATACACGTCCCCAAAAACTGATACCCAGAATTTCCCCTTCATTCCTTGAAACTGAGCGCTTGCTGCTTTAGCCTGAGCCTTTCTGGGCTGGGGGGATTAATATGGTCCCTCACGGCTAGAGTTGTCGTGATCTAAAAATGGGAATTAGGTCCTAGTTCGAGGACCTTATTCCTGCCCCAGTTCCCAGGCAGGCGACTCAACATCCTTACAACCTCAGCTCTTGCTTATCATCGACGCAGTTATAGAGCCAAGAAGGCGATGTACAGGATACTCCCATGCAAAAAGCTGCCAACCGTGCTCTTGAGGCTGCTGGGATCTCTGCTACCTAGTCCCTAGCCGCCCCTTCCAGTCCCTGAGCCTCCCGCTCGCTAGCGTGAATATAAGGCCAATCTTGATGACATTCGTTATGCCTAGGCTGCTGTTATCCGGGCGGAGGCCGAGAAGGAGTCAGATGCAGAATGGAGCAGGCTCTGCGGCGAGTTCTCTGACCAGCAAGGTAATACTTGTTAACCTCTTTTCCCTTGGCAAATTGCTTGCGTCTTTTGTATCTTGGCCATCTACCTCAAAACGAACTACCTTGACCTCCGCCCTCAACTTGCTCGATTCGCTACTAAAGAACTTCATAACACCTAGATCATGACGACTTCGCTGCCCAACCCTCGCTACTCTGGTTATCAGGTAGGTTAGAGGAGCAGGACATAGGCTCAGCTACACCTTGTGACCGAGTTTTCATCAAATTCGACGCCCATAATGCTCGATAGTGTGATACGTGTTAGTCATCCATCCCACCATACCCCATGGGTCTGGCCATTCTTTCGCCCCATTATCGTGAGAGGAGCACGCTTATAAACTCCAGCCATGTATGTGGCAGCGAGTCGCCGAGTCCCCTTGCTTTTTCTCACAGGCAGTCACCGGACTGTTCTGACGACCACGGGACGAGACTCGGTATTCCGCATCAAGGCCAAGATAGCCTGAGTCCGAACCGGGGGTCCGAACTAGCCTCGAGTCACAACGCGGGTCTCCAGCAGGTCCTCGGGCCTAGCATGCAGAGTCCTAGAAGCTGGACCTACGGTGTTGTCGGCAAGTTGCTCAAACACTCCTTCACCGACGCGGCCCCTCGACTCTCAACACTTGCTTCCCCGATCCCTCCCTCTCTCTTCATAGTGTCCTCTTTCTATCCCCCTTCCCCTTCTATCCCAGAGGATGCGACATGCAGAGCCGAAATCAAACAAATACTCTGAGCCTCCGCAGAGCCACCCTCGGCACCCAAAAGAGGCTGTTCTCTTGCTTCCAGGATTATGACATGACCAATTTCCAAATCTGGACATGACTGAGCCAGAAAGCGACACCGTATGATATGTAGAATGTAAGTCAGGAAATAAGGGTTGTATTAGGATGATGATCTCTTGCCCCTCTGTGGAAGCCTCTCTTTCGAAGGAGAGCTTCACGCTCGGGGGGCGGACTATCTATTACCCAGGGGGTCAGGTGACCCCCTTCTTCCTCACACATCACCGTATCTGTTTTGCACAATTTTGCAGCTCTTGATGGCATTCATCTTCGCGGCTGAGCAAGAGCATGGCGGAGAGCGATGGTGATGCTGCTGTTCTTGACGGGACATGAATGAAAATGAAAAGTTCCTGAGAGCCGATGCGAAACTTCTACTTATACTAGGTCCTATGCCAACGACTGAGATCCTTGTCCTTCGGGAACGTAAAGCTAGAGGGTCTCTTTTGCCTCCGGCGGCCCTGCCGGGCGCCCTCCTCGCCTTCGGCTCGAGCTTTACAGCAGCCCCCTAAGTCTATAGTAATTTTATCTAGTAAGTAGTAAGATGGCAAAAACACCCAATTGCCGTTGGGTATTTTAGAATTGTAGCTAGTAATTGTGGTAACGAAGCAACATTGGGCTCCCATTAGAAAAAGCAAAGCTGGAAGCTGCCGGCCACTTCGTGACCTTTATCTTCTACGCAGCTTTGCTTAATAAGTATTCTGGGTCTATGGTATGTTGCTACTGAAAATGTGATGCCCGACTACTGCTTTTTTGTGAACTGGCCTCGCAAAGTGAGTTGTTTGGCACGTCGATAGGACAGGAGATCCTGGGGTTGAGAATATAGAGCTAATTCGATGGACCTCTGTCAGACAGAACAATGTTCCCCGGCCCAATGTGGCCAGCAAAGACGAAAGGGAGGAAAATCCCCTCTCTTCAGCATAAGCAACACATGGAGACTAGAGGCAGAGAGATTACACAAAGAACAGTAGAATAGCCTCATTAAATTGATATTATTTAATCTCTCATTTTATTACTCATTTCGGACCACCTGAACGTCAATCCGCCCACGGAATCCAACAATCTCATTAGTCACGTGCGATAACAGTTGACCATCAACAAAACACGCGCTGTCAACAGTTCAAACTGAAATAACATTGAATCAATGGAGAGAAGTTGGGATACTAGTCAACATGAAAAATTATGCCCAAAACCCTATTGAAAGGCTCTTCAGTAGGTGCTCATGAATCCCCATCAGTGCGAGCCTGGTGAGAGTGCTCCCTAACTGCTGAAGAAAAAGATATAGTGCGGCATTGGAGTAAGCTTGATTAGGGCACATATCAAGTCCCAAAACTTATTTACCACATTCTAAGCTCTCGCTGTCGATATAGTTGATTGAACCAACTAAAGACTGACAAATATAGTAGCCCAGCGCGAAACCCGTGTCTTCAAGGCTTAGCCAGGTCGATACCGTCTCGAGGATTCATCTCTGACTTGTGCGTATCCTAAAATGGATGGAACATGTTAGAACATAGGATGTAAATGGATGTGGGGAGTTTATCCAATATTTATGGAACAGGGATTGTTAGTACCTTAGTTATTTGAATCCAGAACCTTTATCTGCTAGCTCCAGCATCTTTCCACATCACCATCTTTCGAAGTGTCCCCACCGTTTGCTGGTGGAGGTTGAGGGGCCGGGGTGGGAACCGGGGCAGGAGGACCGTCTTTTCCTCCGTTCTGCTCTGGCATATTGGCTGGTGAAAGAAGGGAAGGAGGACAAGAATATTGTAGATGGGAGCAGTAAAACCAAGAGTTTCACGGTTAGTTCTCAAGCTACAAGTGAGCTTTATAGGTTTTTGGCGTTGCAGTGACTTAAGCTTCCCTAAAGGGTAACAATCTTCCGGCTTGTAGTCGGATGATGTCCAAATGCTTCAATACAGATAGCGACCCAACCAGAAACGAGCATTTGGATCATAAAACATCATGTTAATCAAGTCACGAGACCTCCTTTGCGAAGCTCAAGCAAGCACTCCTCCCTTGAACTCATAATTGAACCGTCCGAGGCGGTGTGGCAGCAGGCGCTGTCGTGACTGTTTCTGCATCAAAACGCAACTCGATCTTTGTGCAACGCTCCCTTGTCAATCAACAGTTGAAGGAGAGCAAATGAAGGCGTCATTGCAGGCGATTTGTTGTTCCGGACGACATGTGGTCGGCCTCCCGCATCACGGGCATCGCCATCACATTGTGGCAAGTGGCCGGTTTGGACAGCAGCAATAACACGGAGAACTCGCTCCCATCCTCCCCTGTGCCGCGTGCTCTCTTCTTTCTTCATCCTTGTCCGCAACCACAACAACCTGGTCCAGGCGAACAAGGGCCAACAGCCTCATTCTCGCCATGCCCCGCAAGACCCCGCGGAAGACGTTCATGTATCCCACGCTGCACGACCAAGTAGCGAGCCTGCTCGAGGAAGACGACCTCTATTTCGCATTCCAACCTGTCGACGACGACGACAGTTGCATCGAAACGTACGACACGAACATAATGGGGAGATTTACCTGCAACAACAATAGGTGCAGCGCCAGCGGATGGTCGAGCAAAAAGATTGCCATCACGATACGGATGTATCATGGGGCGCAATACAATGCCAGGGTATACACTCAACGTTGCAAGGCGTGTAACAGCCTGAGCCGACCCTACCTAGACGACAAATCGTACGTCGAGCGGGTGGCATATCGCCTCAAGAAGTGGAGTGGGAGAAATCTACCACGCCCTCCCTACTTCAAGGCACCCAGGGGCAACCACGAGAAGGAATTTTGCGAGGGATGTAGGGCTGGTCATTGCAGTGAGGGATAACTGCGACTGGTCTTTGGGGTGTCGACTGCTGGCGGGCACTACAAGTTGTGGAACAAAAGACGTCGTTCCAACTATCGTTTCCATCTTCAGAGCAGATTTCTGGTCTCCGTGGAAACGCTATGTGGACCGTGGAGTCAACTTTACACAAGATCATCCCAACACGTGTCAAGAGCTGGGCGTGTGAATTGATAGCCCACCTATAAATTGACCGACCCTTTCCCTCTGCGGGCGTTTGAGAGCATCTTGAAAGGGCGTTTTATCCGTGTCCTATGCTAACTAACCAGTAGGCAGTTCAAGTAATGACAGGCGGTTCGGTTCTCACACACGGATTTCCATGACAATCCTGCTGTCGGCCAAACTTCGTATACTCCCCCAACACCTCCATCATGGCCTTCCTACACGTCTGGATGCTCGGCTGCCTGGTTACCGTCGCGTCTGCAGCGGTTCGGTTGAACGTCACAGCCATAGGCGCCCGGAACGGCACCTCGAGGTTCGAGTGCTGGGAGGTCGAGTCGCCCTTCTACACGTCGAGCGACCGAGCGACCGTCGGGTCCAGCATCACCCGTCTTGGAGACGTGTCGACACTGTCCTGGTCCGTCGCTCCACCGGGACACTATGTTGGCCCACACAACGCCCCGTATCCTCAGTAGGTGCCCAGCCCGTTCTCAAGCGTCGCATATATCAGCAACCTCATACACTCTATAGGTGGGTGTTTGTACTCAAGGGTCTCGCACATATTACGCTCCCCGATGATAATTCGACCGGCGTTTACTTGACCAGCGGAGTTCGTGGTGTTGGTTTTGCGGCCGACACCGCTGACGTGAGTCGCAGCGGCCACATCAGCAGATGGCTCGGGAGCACCGAGGGCGTCTATCTTCAGATTCCTACCCGAGACGGCAAAGTGCCAGGCCATCGGACGTTACATATGGGACCCTGTGCTTCGGCGGAGATGGCTGGCGAGGAGGTCCACGAGCCCGACGTCGCTCATGCGTGCGTTCGCGCACCAGGTACAATCTAATAAACCAGCCTTGATACACGTCACTCACTATGTGGACGACTGGCTCGGAACCTTAATCAATGGCGACAACGTGATGGAGCGTAGTTGAAGGAGCATGGTAGCATTCTAATACTCATTGAACATGGCTATTCTAAATCAACGCCCCTAAAACAACATAGAGTGAGCTTTGCTAAACAGGGGAGTGCAACCCCTTCCCCCCCCTCCCCCCCCAACAAAGGTATTTCACTGCGACGGCAACGGTGCCAAGTTTTGGCAGAGCTTGTCATAGAACTGCTTGACATCCCATCTGCTGAGCTGCTCGAGCGAGGTGCGATCCTTGTCGAGGAACCCGAAGCCGTACTCGAAGAAACTGGCCGCCGTCATGCCCTTCCAAGCTGGGCTTGTCATCAGCAGCTTCCTCTCCCGCTTTTTCGTCATCAGCTCTGCCTCGTCTCGAAACCCCGCGTCGAGAGGCCGCCACTCGGCAATCTCGGACAGCACCATCAGGAGGGACCAGACCGAGTTGGTCCAACTGGGCTTGTCTGCCTGGTAGTTGGGATGTTGGTATATTTCCGCCGTCGCCGGGCGCGCCCAATCGAGGACGAACGGCTGGGTGAGGTCGGCGTTGCCGGGATCCCCAGGGAAGGCGAAGCTCTCGGTCCGCAAGGCCGGGTGGTCGAGCTGGAAGTGGACGTGGAGGGATCGGACTTGGGTGATAATGATTCTTGCTAGCATGCGTCTGTCGTTCCCGGGGGGCTTTGGGGTGTGCAGGAGGACTTGGCGGAGATCCACGAGCCGCTGGGGGCACCGATAGACCACGGTAGTGCGTAGCTCGGTGGTGAAGACGTTCTCGATCTTCAGGGTGTGAGCCTCCTCCGGTCGTCTCTCGCCCGTGGGGATTCTCTCTTTGACCTCTGCGATGAAGGCGTGGCAGGCCTCCGGTGAGGCGCTGGTCGACTCGATCAGCCCGGAGACTACTTCCCCGTTGTTCTGGGTCAGCGAGGTCATTTCGCGCGCCATCTATGGCACACATCAGCATGGGAGGGATCATTTCACAACGTGTTTGGAGGGGACAGACCTTTGCTGGTGTTTCGGAGAGAGAGGCGATAAGCTGTTGCTATGTCCAGGTCTGGCCCTCAACTGCATGGGGGGATGCTCTACAACTTTATACATCACACTTGACAGCCCCCTCCACCTCCCCCTCCCCCACTCTCAAATCTCTACTCCCCACTCTCAAACCTCTACTCTCAAACGCCCACTCGCATCAGCCCGCCCTCACCGCCGCACCACAACGACGCGGTGGCGTATCTCTCATGCTTTCCATGCTATTGAACCAACGCCTGAGGGCCAATCACGGGCGGCGGGTATGGACAGGGGCAGCGGATACGGACAGGGGCAGCGGACAGATGCCTCTCGTCCCAACATCAGAGCTGACCGCCCAGGTGGACCCCCGGGAGCGAGACCAACCGCAAGTGCGAGGTCAAGCTGAGCTCTTCCCCTCCTCAGTCTGACCCCGAGATGGAAAGATAACATGTTGGAAAAAGAATCCCACGAAAGAATCCAGAGCACATGTTGGGAGCAGTTGCTGCTCAGGCTTATAGTTAGAATTCGGGGTTTTAGCTATAAGACTAGGCTCATGTTTGGATGCAAATACATATCTCAATTTTAGGGGTTAGGTCAAATCTGTCCGTACACTAGCTAACTACTGCCTCCTACAAACGCCCACCGACGTTAGGCCGCCCCTCCCAACCGCTCCATCACCGGTGCCTTACGTGCGTTGCGCCACCTTCTTCCCTTAGAGGCTCGTGTTCGCCTTGTTATCCTCTTAGGTTGACATGGTGCATGTGGCCGCTTCCGATTGCGACCCTTCCGTTCGTTTGCAGACTTGGCCGGCTCGATAGACCCCTTACCACTGGCCCTTGACTGCGCCAATCGCCGAGGAGGCACGTTTGACCGTTCCATTGACACCAGGCTTGGCTGTATGCCCCCGCCTTCTGCTGCAGACCCAGGATATCCCACGGAGAACCCCGTGGGCACTGTCGGTATCCAACTCATGGGAGTCAGTGCTGTTGTTGTCATCCCTCTCGTCTGGTCCGTCGAGGCGGGATTCGCTGGCAGGTAGGGCAACACAGCTCGCCCAACGGTTTCAAGTAGTTGGCGAGCCGTGGGGCGCTGATCTGCGCGGATGGCAAGCATCTTTGACAAGCCCGGCATATGCTCATCGAGACACCCCCGAAGGTACTCTTGCCGCTTTTTCTCTCCCATTTGTCGCTTGTGCTGGTTCGTGAGCTCAAGCCCCGCCAAACACTCCACGACGGTCACGCCGAGCCCCCATATATCAATCATCGGCGTGTGCTTGCGTCTCTCTCGAACCTCGGGTGCCATGTAGTTCTCTGTTCCAATAGAAGTCTTTGATGTATTGACATACTTGGCGATCCCGAAGTCAGTTAGAAAGAAATTGTCGCCGTCATAGAGGATGTTCGCGGGCTTGATGTCACGGTGAATGACCGGCGGATGATTAGAGTGAAGAGAATCCAGCGCGCTTAAGATGTGACGCAGCATCACGGTGGTCTTGGCCGGAATCTCCTGTGGCGCCTCACGTCTGAGCTTCTGCATCAATTCGTGAAGGTTGCCTTCATAAATGGGCATGAAAATCTCGATAACACCGTTGGTGGTAAATCCCTGGGTGTGTGTGTACGGCACGATATGAGGCTGATCTGGTTAGCGTGAGGTTGGTTGGTGACGTAGAGTAGCGAGCTTACATGTTGCAACTTTTGAACCAACTTCACCTCCTCTGCCATCTTTGCCCTGAAATCCTCCTCCGTAAAGATGCCCCATTCGGGCACCATGGTTTTCGGGGCGACGATTTTGCAAGCGCGGTGTTCGCCCGTATCCAGGTCGATAACCCTGTGCACTTCACCCTGCCCTCCACTTCCAAGCGGGTGCAACTTCGTGTATCGGATGGCAGCGTTCGCTTTAGGCTCGGGTGGAGTCCTGAACTGAGAGTTATGGATCTTGGAGGGGTTCGGTCGCAGGTCCAGATCCCTGATCCTCTGCGTGGCATCTTCAATTATTCCGTCCGAATCGAGCCGGTCCGTAAACGTCGGTCTTTCCTTGATGGGTGGTGTCACTTCGACCTGGCCATAGGCTGGCGTCAAGAGAAACTGGGCGCCACATATCGTCAAGAGCCACTTGCGCTCACTGCTGTACGAATCGCGGCTGAGTACCACGGCGCATTTTCGACAGGTCGCGGATATCATGTTCGGCCCCAGCTCCAGCGCCGAGCTCTGCTTCCCATCCTTTTTCTCAGTGGAGGCGAACAGAACTTGATTGAGTTGCGTGTCGTTTCCCTCCGATGTGTCGTGAAGAATTAGCTGGCCGGTGTTTTGGTTGAAGTCGAAAGAGCACTGGCTGCTTCGCGGAAAGCGTTTACCCAGCACCACATCGTTCGATTCATGTCGGCCGAACCGTACGAGGCACGGTAGACTTTTGGATTGTTGATCCAAGCCAATTCTCAGAACCGGGCCGGACGAGATGATGCATACTCGGTTGCTGTTGGTCGGATTCTTAACGATGGCCGTGGCACGATCGTTTTGGGGTTTAAGATAGAAGACGGTTGGGAGGGCGTCCATTTCGGCAAAGCATAGTTGACAGAGGATGAGTCCCGAGCTGGCCGAGAGGCGACTAAATACGTCTACCTAGAGGTAGGCGACGAAGGTGACGAGGGCATTCAACCGGGGGGAGGAGAGCTCGACGCGCGCGTGAGAAGGGTTTGAGAGAACAAAGAGCCGACTCTGGCAGAAGCTTAGCTTGCACAAGAATACCCATTTCTGGCAGGCCTGACACGCAACGGGGTTTGAAGAATAAAGAACCAACTCTGGCAGAAGCTTAGCTTGCACGAGAATACCCATTTCTGGCAGAAGCCTGACACGCAACGGGGTTTGAAGAATAAAGAACCAACTCTAGCAGGAGCTTAGCTTGCAGGAATCATAGAACCAACTTTAGTAGAAACCTGTTCTAGTTGAGAGGATCGAAAGCCTCGGAATTTGGCAGAAGCACAGTCCGCAAGAGGGGCGTGGAGAACAAAGAAACGACGTTGGTAGAAGCTCGTACTACAAAAGCAGAGAGCATAACATGACTATCGATACGCTCGCTTCCATCCTTTATCGCCACGTTATCATCACCATCATCACCATCATCATCATCACCATCAACATCAATAACAGTATTAACATCATCCTCATCCTTATCCTTATCCTTTATCGTCTTCGTCACTATCATCTCAATGGGTCCAATCACTTGCGACCCGGCAACCGGTCGTCTGTATGTTGTTCTGTCTCCTCCATCCAATGACGATAACGATATACCGTATATGACAGTGCTCGGCGGGGCCGTGCAAGCACATCAAACTTGCGACCCTGGCGCGTGGGACCCCGATGCGCGAATGCCCGGGACACCCGAGCCGGAGTCGGATGTTGACGACGAGACCTATGCGGAGTGGGGCCGAAAGCACTTTGGCGATGAATGGTATCAGTTCCGAAAGACCATGCTCGAGAAAAGAAACACCTATATCGAGCGAGACGGGAACTACATCCAGCTCCAGAGAGAGTTGAGGATAATGGAACACAAGATCGAAGGGCGGCCGTTGGAGCCGTGTCGTGAATGGCAGGACGAGCTATGGATACGCGACGTGGCGCCGTTGCGCAAGCCATTGCCTGACGAAACCCATCCTCCAAGCCCCGGCTCACCTGTGCATTGCTCGGAATCCGTGGAGCGTTGGCGACGAATGTCCCCTGCGAATGAGATGCACTATCAGTTAAAGCTCCTCATTGACAAAGACCACAGCATTGACCGGGCCAGGGCGAGGCGTGAAGACCTGCCGGGCGACAGCCAATATCGCAAGAAAAAGGAGTTGCTGCACTTCCTTCGCTTGACGGATCGCATGAGGTACTACCGTGAACGGAAGCGCTTTGAAGGGCACTACGAATTGCCCGATGAGGGCTGGACGTATGATGAGATTGAGGCTGCATACGATGCTCAAGATGCCTATCGTGACTGGGTGGAGAAGAACCCTGAACCGGAGGGATCTGGTCTTGACGGAGAGGCGGTTACTCGGGAAGAGAAAGCCGCTTATGAAATGTGGTATCAGGCGGTCATCGCCTCAGAGATTCGCTACTTCGGAGAGCCCTATCCGTTTAACATGCCATGGCACATTATGTCCGTGTACGATCATAAAGACTGGTACAAGGGTATCCACGCTCGCCTCTCCCGCCGGCGACAGCGAGAGGCTCAGACAAGCGGAGCAGGCGATGCTCCGGCTACCGGGGGGGCATCCCAGCGCTCCACGAAGCGCACGAAGACGCGCTCAAGCCGAAGGCTTGCGGGGAAGTCGCCTGAATACGGGATGCTCAGACACCATCAGACACGGCCCTCCTCGCGACGGCCCCCGGACGCACGCCGAACCATCAGCTCCGGTCCCCGCAGCGGGAGGCTGCCGGGGAACCCACCACCGGCGGCGGCGGCCAGGAGGGGGAAGAAGCCTCGAGGCATTTTGAAGTCCAAGGAGCCGGCGACGGGCCGTCCGAAGAGGCTGACGAGAACATCGAAGGGCCTGGTCAGATTTGAAAGCCAGGGCAACCCTGGACGGGAAGGCTGAAGAGGCCATCGACAAGCTGCGGCGCGACTCTGGCCTGGTGGGTGGGTGAGTGGGTGGGTGGATAGGTTCAAGGTCGATTCCGAGGAGAGACGCGGCCGGACCTGGACGGGAGCGGTGTTGTTGTTCTCATTTCCCAATCCTTGACTTTATGTTCATGTCCAATATCGAGTTATGTTTAATTGCGAGTTAGTTTAATCTTTTTTTGTTTAATCAAGTTCTTTCGCAGCCGCCTTCACGGCGCTTTGTCCAGCTTGAATGATCCATCCGATGAAAGCCCATGGTGCCCGTTCATCATCGAGCACATGTCCTACCACACTCAATATGGAACTTACACCCGATGAGCTATTAGCAGCAGTAGGGTTAGCCAAAGGGTCAGGTCTCGGGGTTCGAGCTCCTAGTTTACCGTACAACACTGATTTCGCAGATGGGCAGTCAGGCAGAGGCGAAGCTTAGGAGTTCTCCCTTCTGCGATAACCAGCCTGACCCCTCACCAAGGGGTGTCAGACGGAATAATGTTCCCCCAGGCCAATTTAGCCAGCAAAGACGGAAGGGAGGAAAATCCCCTCTCTTCAACATGAGGAACATATAGAGACTAGAGGCATAGGGACTACATAAAGAACAGTAGAATAGCCTTATTAAATTGATATCATTTGATCTCTTATTTTATTACTTATTTCAGACTGCCTGAACGTTAATCCGTCCGCGGGATCCAACAAGGACTCTGGGCACGTGTTTATTATGCACGTGTCTTTGCTAAGGTAAGCTCCGGGCCTAGCACTTAGACAAGTAGAGAATTACCAGAGTATAGCGCGTGCGTACAAGTCGAAAGAGATCAGGCAGCAGATTGGAGCACCCCTACCCACTTTATTGACACGGAATCAAGCTTGCAAACGGAAGATTATTAGTCCGAGCCTATGAAGTCCAAACGATACAAACAGGGGCCACTCGGTTAATAATGACCTAACAGTCAATGGGAGTGGGTGACCCATTGGAGAGATCACGGTTAGCTCAACCATTCATCATCAATCGATCGCATCAGAGAGTAACAAATCAACAACATCCGCACAATGTCAGGTCATGGACAGAATTCTTACTTGGGTTTTGGACCTCCCTGACACTTTGAAGACGGGCCATCAGTCAGAGAGCCAAGGACCGGCAGATGGACTTTGATCAGTGGGAACCGTCGTGCTTCAGCAGTCTAGTTGAGCTCGATCAGCTACCCGGCCGGATTCCGTCGTTTGAAGAGGTGGATCGCGCGTTTGTTGAGGCCGAAGAGCGCGATAACTTCAGGCACGAAGAGGCTGCCTGGAACTCACAGGTCTATCTGCGATTGCTTTGAAAGCACTCTCAAGACTCCTTGAGGCCAACAATGCGATCATCTGGGCTCTGTAAGTTGGTGAGGCCCATTCAAAGATGTGGTGACACGAGATAGGACAACGTTGACTCTTCTTGCTCGTGCAGCAGCACTACAGCCCGTCCACATCGCGACTTCAAGCCATTCATGTCAGCAGCCAAGATGATCGACATATGTGTCTTTGCCTCCTCGTATAGAGACGCTGGTCTGAAGAGAGCCGCAGCCGAGTTCGGCAAGCTCACAACTACTTTATGCGTCAACCACGCCCATTTCGAACTCATTCAACTCCACCCCCACCCCCTGCTCCTTCTCCTCCTCAGCAACGAGGCTGAGAAGCCTGGTGTTGATGATGACAAAGTGAAGCTGCAGATGGGCGCTTGGCCATGCTGCGCAATGGGCCTTCCTCAGCTGGGCTGTCGGCCAGAAGATGCTGCGCCGGCGCCGTGCGACGGATCCGGCGAGCCGATGCTGGGTGACAAGTTTGAGGCGGCGAAGCGCGCGGCATTTGGCGAAGCTGGGCTTCATCCCCGGTGTTATCGTGCGCAAGGACATGAATGGCGCTTTTGTACTCTCGACATACGAAAATAATGGCAGAACGACGGTGTGGGCGCAGCGGCTGTCTGGTTCGACCGCTGTCCACATTGCATCGTCACAGGATCGATCCGTTCCCCAGGAGAAGCAAAAGGTAAAATCGTTCGCGCCGATCTCTTGTGACTGTTATGTCGGATTCAAGGAACACGTCGTCGAGTTGCTAATAAATAAAAGGTTGTCATTGCGGGTGCGGCGCCAGGAGACGGTCGTCAAGACTGACGAGGCCATCAATGTGAAGTGAATGCTCCAGAGAGACTGCATGCATGGGCAGATACTTTGACGTATCCGCGACACAAGATACCTTTGCTCTTTGCGAGAAGCAATTTACAGATCGATGCACCGGCCTGTTAATGAACGCCGCGTTTCTCTTCGGTCTCTAATCTAATAGGAACTGGTCTTGTCTAGCAGCTCCGTCCACTTGTCGAGCGTCTCCTTCATCACGTCGACACCCCACATGTAGTCCTGCCATTTCCTATCGCTCCATTTGTCCGGGTTCGACCTCCCTTTCTTGTTACGCATGAATCCCTCATCCCTTTTCCTCTGCTCGGGCCCATCGCTCAGGTGCAGAATCTGCCCCGTCTTGGATGCGCTCGCCGCTATTCGCTCTCCCCGGTCCTTGCGAACCTCTTCGTACAGGCACAGCGCCAGGCGGACATTGGATGTGCAGGTCAAGGCCGTGGCCAGCACAGCCGCGTCCTCGATGGCGTTGGCGGCACCCTGGGCGACGTATGGGAGCATCGGGTGGCAGGCGTCCCCGATCAGGGCGACGCTGCCTTGTACCCAGGTTGGGATCTCAGGATGCACGTACAGTGTCCACTCCAAGATGTCTTCGTCTGCGTACTTCAACCACTGGCGGAGCGCCGGCGACCAGCTGCTGTAGAAGCTGAGCATGGCGTCTCGATCGCCCTTGCTGGTCCAAGAGTCCTCGACGCCCGTCTTGTGGCCGGCATCGGCGGGGTGGAGCAAAACTATGTTGTACGCCGCGTTTTTCTTGATTGGATACGCCATCGCATGTCCGCCAGGGCCCATGTACCGCATTGCCACGTCCGAATTTAGCATTTCCAACAGCATAGGCTCGTGTTGGATCTTGTCCCGAGGGATCACTAGCCGATAGGCCGCGTCTCCGGTCGCAACGGGCCGGTCCTCGTATCCAACCTTGCGCGCCATCTGTCGTCTTATCGTGGACTTGATGCCATCGGCAGCGACGACGACGTCGCCGGTGAGCCAAGAGACCGAGTCCGTTTCAGCGTTGTGGACTTGGATTCGAGCAGCGAAGTCGGGGTCTGCCGAGAGGACTGTATGAGATGTCAAGACACGGCAGCCGCTTCTTTTGGCCGCGTCGGCAAGCACCCTTTGGAGATCCCCTCTATGGACAACGCTCATGGGCGCCCCATAACGCCTTCCAGCCGAGGGCATCAAGGGTGTGGTGCCAAGCTCATCATCGCTGCTGTAACGCCTGCAAGGCAGTTTTTGAGTTGGTGACTTGACATACGGAGGTTTGAGTCCCACATACCTTATACTGACTCTTGTCAGGACCGTAGCGTGTTCCATGACCTCTTCCAAGATTCCGAGCCTGTGAAGGATACGGGAAGCATTGGGCGCCAGCTGTATTCCCGCGCCAACCTCGGAGATTTCCGAGACACTCTCCAGAATGGTGACGGAGTGGCCCGTCGACGCGAGCGCGAGGCCGGCCGCGAGTCCTCCAACGCCTGCTCCCACGACCAGCACCTTCAGAGGCTTCGCGGCACGGCGGCCCGAGTGGCTCCAGTCGTCTCGAAGGGTCTCCATGGCGAGTTTGACTTGATCTGTGCCGCATACGAGTTGAGCTCATAGATATGTTGACTGCTGCCCAAAGCAGCAGAATACCGAATTGATGATTCATGACATGGCGGCAAGCTCGCGGTTTCTGTCAATATTCGCCGAATCGCCGATGGCCTGCAGACCCCCCCCCCCC
>JAMYIC010002039.1:0-14259 GCA_024112705.1 Microcera coccophila | reverse complement strand
TTTTGGATTCAGCCTTGGCGACGGCACCGAGGACTTGGGGGGGGGGGGGACCGTAGAATCTGCGTTGAGCGATGCACTATCAAAGGCTGCCCACAGCTTGTGTGCCAGAGCCGATTAGGTGACGACATCATGCATATATATACATTTGGACATGGGCTCCCAGTTCCAGGCTCTAGATGAAGCCGGGAGGCGCCCTCATTAGTTCTCCACCCTTCACATTTCGCATGTAGGTGTCGAGACACTGTTATTAGCAGCAGCGTGATAAATCTGAGCGGAGAAGCAACTAGTGGCATCCCAGAGTGGATGGTATTGGCAAATGAAGTCAACCGGCAAATGCCACGTTCGTTCTCAGCTTGCATCAGGTGATGAAGGGAGATGCCGATGCCAAGCTGAGAGACCAAACCGAGCGTAGAGTCACTCACATTATTCAGCTCTAAAATATTGCAAGAGTCCAGTTGAATCCTAGAAATAGACTGAGTAATCTACTTACTTCTAGCTGATTCAACCTCACGGAAGGAGTATTCGTACTTCTTCACCTCGTTCTCCGGCTCTAGGCCGACCTGGACAGCAGCATTTAGTCGTTTAGCTGCCGCCTGTACTTGTAGAAGCTGGTCCGCATCTTGAGGGCTATCCGGGCTGTCCCATTCTTATCATCAGGCCCCTTTCCGTAGAGCAGGTCCAATGGCCCATCGCAAATGGCTCTGACTGCCTAGTTGACAAAGGCGTCATAATCCAAGCGGTGTTTAAGCCAGTGATTTTGACGGTCTAAAGCTTGGGAAACTCGTCATGGTGTATTGGGAGTATTTAAGCGCTTCAGCGAGTTCGTCGATGGCTTCTCCACGAGCTTTGCCGCTGATCGTGTCCTTGAAGTCTTTTAAGGTGCGCGTGCGAGCAGACGCAGTCATTCACACGCCTGTCGATACTCAATTCTGTCAAATCACCCATTCTCCTTTCCATTCCTTCTCCCAAACTCTGCAATAAGCCGATATCGGTATTTATTGTTAAAACCACGTTCGACAATAGTGGAGTTTTCTCTACGAGGACTCTTCAGGACAAATGAATAAATTATGAGTAAAAAGACTAGAGTGAGAATAGTGATCAGTACAAAAAAGAAACTTGTGAGAGGCACCACCCACGAATACATGTTTGAGTAATTCCGGAAACACCACATTCAACTTTATTAGCGTCGACCTCATTCCCCTCGGGCTCGCAACTTGACTCTCTCTCATTAATTTACGACGTCCGCGGATACGCATTCTCCAGGATGGCAGCCTTGTGCAGGTCCTTGATGCGCGTAAAGGCGGCTGTCTTGGGGTGAAAGGCCTTTGTGATGCTTTCTGGTAACAACGTAACAAACGTGCTTTGATCACCCTCCTGCGTCACGGCGAAGCGCACAAAGTCGCAGTACCAGCCAAAGGCAAAGTCTTTGCTATATCGAGGGTCCTGGGCGCACGTCTTTGGGTCATACTGGGCCAACAGTTGCTGTGCCGTGACGGTCGGCGAGTCATTGCCACGCATGGCAAAGAACCAGATGTCCGGATCGTCAAAGGTTTCGTGGCCTTCCTCGCAGAAACGATGACCGGGGTAGACCTCGTTGTCGTAATGATCCAAGTAGAACATGCGCGTGGATTGCCACTTGGAAGCATTCTCGTCGTTGTAGCGGTCTATGGATCGGGTGATTCGTACTCGCGCCCTATCACCCAAATTGCCGAGCTTGTGGCGCAAGTCGTGATCGAGTTTTGGCTTCCAGCCAGGCCATATTCCCATGCTTTGGTCATTGCACCAATCGGTCCATTCATTGAAGAAGTTCGGGTACAGCTGTACAAAAACCTTGGTCTTGGAGTTGCTTGTGATCTGCTTAAAGAGGGCATCCCAGCCTTCGCGCAGCTTTTTTTCCAACTCCACGTCGATGTAGTCGGAAGCTTTTCCGAGGGTCTTGTCACAGTCGTCAGAAAAGTAACCGCCAGGCTTGAATATACACGCCTTCAAGACGTCCCCAAAGCCTATGTCGTTCCCACCAATCGATAGAGTCACGAACCCCTGGTCTTGGCTTATCTTTGGAATCTGCTCTGCGATCATGTCATCCACCACGGCGCCGGTGCAAGACTGAAACTGCAGTAGACTTAGGGTATTGTCGAAGGGGAAATCCTTGTCTAGTTGCGCTGGGTACGAGCCTTCAGTTTGAAAGCAATCCTTTTTCGATCCATCCCGTCGATTCCCAGCACCTGGACCTGCGGAGAAGGAGTCTCCGATTGCTGCCCATGGGTAGTGTAAGCTCGCGACGGGACCTGCAGTGTGGGTAGGCTGCACCGGGCCAGCCGTATTGGTGGGCTGTACCGGACCAGCCGTCAAGTCTGGTGGTTGCGGTTGCTCTGGATTGGTAGTCCCACCGATCGGAACGGTGACAGATCCGCCTCCTGGGCACCACTTCTTCGGTGCTGGACACGCTAGACTGGAGTCGCCTGCTTCCACACCATTTACTGGCTGAGGTGCGATGACCTCTGAACTAGGAGCAGAATCATCGTTACCATTGAAAGCTGATACGGCGAATGCGTAGTTCCATACACCCGGGAAGAGAAAGTACTCCTCGTTGCAGGTGCCTTCAGTGACGTTGGCGATAATGGCAAGTTTACTCCCTGGTTTGTTGACATTGCGGCTCCAGACACGGTATCCTCCTGCTCCAGGAGAGTCGTTCCAAGTAAGGCTTTAGGGAAAAAAACAAATAGTTAGCAGCCGTAACAAGGTGATAGGCAGTCCGTCTTGACGTACCGTACGGAGGCAGAGTCCTTTACACCAACTTTCAGTCCGCTTGGAGCAGAAGGCTTCCCTCCACCAGGCACCGCATTGCTGGCTGTGGCTGGGAACCCTTGACCATTTTTATTCCAGGTTACCAGTGCAACGAGATAGTTTTTACCCGGCTTTAGTCCAGTGACAACCGCGGGAGAACTCGTGAATGCTGCACCAGAAACCCAGTCGCAATCATCAGGGGCCCAGTCCCAATAGATGACATTGTATTCCACAATCGAATCTGTATAGTCCCCTTTTGGATGGTCCCATGTTACTGTAAACCCTGTATTTGTTGAATGAACCTGAATATTTTGTGGCGGTGGTGCGAGTTGAGGTTTTGCTACTGCTGATTGGGTGCCGGTATATTCACCCTGGATGGCGTCGCCTGCAGTTGCGCGCACCGAGACGTCGTAAGTCCATCCATCCAAAGGGTAAGTAGCGTCCCAGCGGTTAAATTGTGAGCTTGCAGTTTGAGAAACCGCTCCTCCGTTAATAGACACTTTGACATCATAGCTGTAGGCACCGTACACTAGGTTGAACGTCAGTCAGCAGCGCCATCAGGAAGTTAGTAAGATTGAGCTTACCAGGGTCCCAGATGGCCGTTACACCTTGCGGTGATGAAAAGACTTTGAAGTTCGAAGGGACCGGCAAATTTCTTGCAAGACTCGGGTCGCTCTGGGAAGGAATTGAAAGCTCGCTTGACCCTAGTTTGAAGTCCTCAAACAGTGTTCGCGAAAAGGCTTGGGCGATCAAGTACTCGCCCCAAGCATTGGGATGGAGGCCATCAGAGCCTGTAGAAATATCAGGTTTGCCTCCAAGTAAATCGAATGACATATCGGCTTGCGCTGTCACTTACCAGCTTGGCAGCCTGAAGGCTGACAATCATAAGTCCCTGCAAGGTCTACCATATGAATCGGCGACTGGTCAGTTGACCACTTCGAAATGGCACTGGGCAAGCGCGTATTGAGGACTCCCGTGTTTTTGATCAAATCATCTCGTCCACCAATGCGGGTGCGGTGCGGAACGTTGGCCACAGCAAACTTGATATTTGGATTCGCCGCTCTGGCATTCGAAATTAGAGTGCCGAGACTATCAATAGTCCCTGCTGCATCACTGTAGAACCAACCCATGTCATTGAACCCCAGCATTAACAGCATGAGGTCCGTTGGGTTATGAGCTATCACATCGTGTATAAGGCCCTTGCTCACAGCTGCTGCCCGTCCCCAAACAGAGAAATGGTGGCAATTTGATAAGAAGGCAGCGTCTACGCCCTTAGCGTAGCCACCAGTACTCTCGTATGGTGTTGACACCGCAGTGGTTCCGAACAACGGTGGAGGCTGTGGCGGATGTGCAGAGTGAGGTGGTACTGTGCCCTGGTAGGGACCAACGAATTTTGCGTTAATGCCGTTCTGTTGGAACCATTGCCAGATGCGGTACCGCCAAGTGTAGTCTCCCTCCTGGCCCTGGGTCATAGAGTCGCCGACAATCATCACTCTGAGACCATCCTGTCGACGGGCAAGAGCGGTTTCGCTGCCAGAGGTATTGCTCGAGGCGACCAACTGCGCCACCACCTCGTCGGAATCTGGCAAATTGATACCAGTTGGTATAGGGGGCAAAGCCGGTGCGAGCCGACTGACAATCTCATACTGCGGAATATCGGATATATTCGTGGGCATGGGGATTGCTGGAACACTCAGAAGCTGCTGAAGTTGTACCGAGATAGATGCTTCTATGGTGGCCGCTGAGGAGAAGGGTACAGTGTTTGTGGCGTTGCTGGTGGGTGTACTTGGATCATCAACAATCGTCAACGAAGAAAGTACGGCTGCATTCGCCCGTCCTCCGCGTAGGACAAGTATTGCGCAAATTGAAAGAGAAAGGAGCGAAAGAGGCATCTGTGCGACATTCAGTGCCCCTGGCACTGACTAGAAACGTAGTTTGATATGCCGAGTGTGAACCTATTGGAGAGTTGTCAAACGATGCATGCTTTGGCTGTTTTATATACAACTTTCTTCTCTCAAGCATCTAATCTCCTATCTTACCATCTTGTTATTCGCACTTACAGCGCTAGGCTACTGATGTCCAAGTTCGCATCTCCTCCTCCGCAAGAACCACCATGAGTGTGAAGGTTTGCATCCCAGTCGGAGGGACCTCGATACGACCTGTTGGTCAGAGGGACCACGGGTTTCGGAATGCGATCAACAAGATGAAGAGTGCTTAAGCACGAATGAGATGGCAAAACAAAAGAAATGAGTCTCCCTTTGCGGTGGCTACGAATTCCCTGCTCATCACATGCTCTGAGTGGTTACCATTTGAGTGAAGCATTAGGCCTCACTTGTTGGTTCCAGTGTCTTTCGGCTGCAGGTACAGCATCGCCGAGATGGCTCCAGATGCTTTTGAAGTTGACAGTCATTTTGTCAGCTGGTATTACTGCTATTGTCGGTTGTTGGCGCTAAGTACGACAACCATCAGAAGTTCGCGGCGTCAATACCCGCGGCAAGTAATTGGCGCGTGGGTTGGCTGCAGGTACGATTTTTTTCAGGTATGGACCGAATGAGGGAATTTAATTGGGTGGTATTTGGTGTTGGTTGAGATCAATTCCTGTCGACTTGCCTGCTTCATTGAGTTAGAGTCTGGAGACCGCTTTCTCATTGTAACGTGAAGCGTAGTAAGGTAGGATCCTACGTCTGGCCATGTGGCGGAAGTACTCAGTTGGCCCAACCATTGCTTTGGCTGTGCCACAACAGTACGCGAATTACTCCGAAGGATTCTCTCGCCTGAGGGATGAGCCGTGGAGCTTTACTTGGTCTTGTCGTAATGCGAGCAGGGAGTTGAGATGAAAGCCCACCTGGTAATCTTAGGTCGTTTCCATCAAGCGGGCGACGGATATTGGGGGCAATGGTGAGAATGCTGCCTTGGCACAGTCAATCGGATAGTGCCATTTAGAATAGTGGGAGTGATCCCTCAAGAAGGCCAAGACTTTGTCCCTCCTCACGCTTGCAGCAGCGGCCGTCGGCGTCGTTGAAGGATGTGACAACTGAATTCGCTTTTCTTTAACGACGCTTGCACTTTGTCCTCACCCACTTCCTCGACAGCTTCCATATAGACTCGGCATTAGTTTAGTTAGCGACTTGATGTTGAGTATTCTAGCCTGGCGTCACACTGAAGAGGGCCAGGTGGGAGCTGCATTAGGTCTCATATCGTATTGAGCAAAGTCAAACATCCGTGCGATTCTTTTCATCCCGTCAAGTCGGTAACCTAAATGTTGACTCGACCTCCGTCGTATCTGCCATACGACGACATCTGCCAACACTCAGAGCTTTGATCTACGGTAGACTATCTAGCACTTTTCGCCTCTGCTAGGCGTATACTCAGCATACTCTCCCCGCATTCCCAGCAAAATTGTCCCAACCCGGAATGCAGCTGTCATTACTACCCTTGCAATAAAACCCTCACTGCGCCATTCAAAACGCTCTACCCAATGCGGCGGACGACCTCCGAAGGGCTGAAGCATCCATGGCCATATTACCGGTATGTACCCATGGTATACATGAACGCCGTGGGCGATAAAAATGGTCTGCAGTTGGATCCAGAGCATTAGACTCAGGAGCCTACTCCTAAGGAAGGGTACAATAGTTAGGCCTGTAAACAAGGCCTTTAACCACAACGGTGTCGAAGCTAGCTGTGGGAAGATGTCTTTGTCGAGAATGGCACTGCACACATTTCGCCAAAGAGCATGGTCGGCCACCAGATCAAACGTAAGCGGAATTTCCATATCTCTTTCGAGTCGAAAAACTATGACGCGCTGGCCAGGCGCAAATGTCACGCTCGAACCTGTGCGGCCTATCTGATGACCGGCTATGAATCGGCCCTCGGCTGTGTAGACGGCCATAGTGCCTGACACACAGGTAACGCTTTTGCAGGTGGCGGGTTGGTCTTCGGAAGGATGCCAATGGTAAAGCAAATCCCATCTGCTCAAGGCTGGGATAGCGATGCGAATTGCTGGATCGGGGCCAGTTGGCGATGAGGGTAAGAAGGTAAATGAAACTAGATCTGGGGAAGGGAGGTTAAATGTTGTGAAAGTTGTTGTGTTCGTCCGATCCATGTTGACTGGTGTTCAATTTGCTTTTGGTGTGGAAAAAAGAAGCACATGGGATTTGGCAGCGTGCTGGGGTGCTCGAGGGTTAAGTAGGCGATTAGACCCAAACACCACTCAGCTGTGTTACCTGGTCTCTCTCATGCTTAATCTCACGTGGCTCTTCTTGACTGGATCCTGGTCCGGTCCTCATCTGTAAGACGGTCAAAACCGGAGGGGAGGGGAACCAACAAAGCTTACAAGCCAACACCCGTAGACTACCTACCTTATAGGGTTAGGCATTTGCCACTACCTGAAATCTTCGCAGTAAGGCCGAGCTCAACGGAAATTCTCAAAATGTCCCACAAGCTCCATACGCCTCTGCTGCCAAAGTCTGCCGTTGTGCTCTTACAAAGACGTTTCCAACAGCTCGATATCCCGCCACAACACCGGTACCAACGCTGGCCGATGGTTTGGACGCCTTTGGATATTCTCTGTTTTGTACCTGGGTTGATATTTGCCGCGACATCCTTGATGTGGAGTGAGATTGTTTGAAGCAACATACCGCTGTGGCAGGAGTTATAATTGGAAGACCAGCGGGCAAGATCAACGGAAGGACTTACATTTGTCTCTGTGTCGAAATCGGTTTTCCCATCATCCAATCACCAAGACCACTCGACAGAGTCTTGACGAAGCTTGATCCAAATCCCAGTATTGGATCAACTCGCAGCATCCATAATCTACTGGGTTGAGCACTTTCATGGCATTGTACAACCACATGTACTCCAGTTTGGCATCATTCACACAGGTCTGCAACCTACGATAGTCCAACAAAACACGGTAATGGCATCACGATTGATCTCGACGGCTTGTGCTAGAGCGAACGAGAGGTTCAATTCCTTTTCTTCTATATTAACCTTGGTCTTAGACGTTGATGATCGCGTGTTGAGCACTAGCAAGGCTGGTTAGTAATGGTACTCCGTTTTGTCAGTGATGACTTACGCCTCTGTGTAGTTTTAACCCTAAGAACTTCTACCAGACGTTAACCATTCTAAGTTCTAAGAATGAGAATCGTAGTTAGCTCACTGCATAGGCTTTGATAAGGACAGTATAATCTGAGGAGAGAAGCAATCTCTTGTTCTTGCCTGTTAGATCATCTCTAGGCTTATATAGTAGACAAAACAGATTGACAGCATCCTAACCCCTCCATGCTTCTAGAAAGGATAAGTGCGAGATAGTTACTGGATGCTTCGTGCCAAGTACTTGTTGCATCACTTGGACGCATTTCTCCATCAATCCTAACGCCTCCTCATCCCGGCCTTGCCTTTTCCAAGTATAAGCAACATCGCCCATACTAACAAGTGATTTTGGATGGTTCTCTCCTAACAACATCTTGCGACTCTCCAATGCTTGTGTCTGTAACTTCTCTGCTTCATCCAATCTGTCCTGACTCAAGAATATTAACGCAAGATTACTCATACTAATGAGTGTTTTTGGGTGATTCGCTCCTAGGTTTATCTTGCGAGTCTCTAATACTTGCATCTGTAGCTTCTCTGCTTTATCCAATTGGCCCTGCTTCATGAGTATTGATGCGAGATTGTTCATGCTGGTAAGCGTATCAGGATGATCTTCCCCTAGCTTCGTCTTGCAAGTTTCAAGTTCTTGCACTTTTAGCTCTTCAGCTTCATCAAGTCGGCCCTGGTCTTGAATTATTAATGCAAGATTGCTCATGCTAGTAAGCGTATCAGGATGATCTTCCCCTAGCTTCATCTTGCGAATTTCGAGTGTTTGCATCTGTAGCTCTTCGGCTTCATCAAGTCGGCCCTGGTCTCGAATTATTAATGCAAGATTGCTCATGCTAGTAAGCGTATCAGGATGATCTTCCCCTAGCTTCATCTTGCGAGTTTCAAGTGCTTGCACCTGTAGCTTTTCGGCTTCATCCCATCGGCCCTGGTCATGAATTATTGATGCGAGGATGTTCATGCTGGTAAGTGTATCCGGATGATCTTCCCCTAGCTTCATCTTGCGAGTTTCAAGTGCTTGCATCGTTAGCTTCTCCGCTTCATCAAGTCGGCCCTGCCTTAGGAGTATTAACACAAGATTACTTATACTCGTAAGTGTGTCCGGATGGTCTTGCCCTAGCTCCTTTTTACAAGCCTCTATCACTTGCATTTGTAGCTTCTCTGCTTCATTCCATCGGCCCTGGTCCTGAAATGTTAATGCAAGATTGTTCATACCAGCCAGTGTAGAAACATCTAGATTGCCCTTTTCTTCTTTCCGGATCTTGACAACTTCGATCTGGAGGTCCTCTGCTATATGTAAGTCCTGTCGAAAATAGAAATAGCTCCCCATATGGTGCAAGAGCAAGGCTCTTGCGAGCTTTACATCCCTCACATTCTCGGCGTCATTTTCTAGTACAGCGTGAGCATGTGAAAGCAGTCTCAAACACTCATCACGAGTCTCAAACCGGCCAAATGGGTAAATACGTGACATCGTTTTCAATGCCAAGGAAGCAAACACAGCCTTCTTGGGACCAAGCCACTTGCGGGTCACCAGTTGTACTAGCCTGTGCATGTTCATGTTTTTATCTTTATCCTCAGAGAGGAAGGAAAATGCCTTAAGAGTGCCTAGCGCCTTGGTTAACGTTGCTGCTTCAATGGGAGCTGCATCGTCGGGCTGAATACGACGGCAGTAGTCCTCCACGAGTTTCCTTGGGATCGCTTGCCAATGAAAGAGACTCATGAAAGAAAGAATATCGCTCTCGAATGAATGGTTTCGTTGGATCTGATTAAACGAAATGATCCACGTTGCCGTGACCGCATGTGGTGTCCCTGAGTCCCTCCCGACTGTTTCGAAAGGTTCACTAAGACGGCTTACTAACGCTGCGTCGCTCTCATCTAAGAGTTTAATATATTCACCGAGTTGTATTCCATTCTCTTGGATGAACGCTGCTGCCTGCACAAGAGCGAGTGGTAAATGTTCTAGTTTAGTCGAGAGAAGAGACGTCTCATACTTAGAAACCTTGTTGTCCTCTAGAATTTCATGTAGGAGTGAGTGTGCTTCATGATCGTCCATCTTGCTCACCTCCATCGGAGGCTTTCCCGGAGCCAGCCTTAGCCCCGTCTGCTTGTTTCTGGTTGTGATGAGGATGGAGCCATGCGTACATTCCGGGACATAGCGACCAAGACCACGATCTTTGTGTGCTATTGTTGTTGTCGTAGTTGTCTCCGGTGGCTGTTCCTCCCGTTGATAGCGGAAGAATAACTCCTTGTCATCCGCATTGTCGATTACCATCAACCATTGAGTTCGATACGTTTTCTCCAGCCAGGTTTTGACGAGCGATAGCATATCGACATTCGGATCATCGTGTCCAGGTATATTGAATTCTTGCGCGATGGAAGTCTATGCCTCTTGAAAACGTTCCGCGCTACTGGCATGGACCCAGAATATCGGTACATGAGGGAGTGTTTCTCGGACCCAGTAAACGTAGGCTAACGCAACCTGAGTTTTTCTATGAAGACGTTAACTCGCATTCTGAAAAGAACGAGTTGAACTCACCCAATACCACCCAGGCCGTAGATTGCCACCCGTGAGCGTGGCTTCTCTGGTCCGGGCGGCTGGCCTAAGCCGAGCTGTTGCTTGAGGGTCTGGAGGACACCAGATCTCCCGATAAACGTTGGATTCTCATTGTATGGGACTAAGACTAGACTTTATAAGTAAGGGCTGTGGCGTCAGACACATTACGTACATTTGGTCTTCGTCCGAATGCGTTGGTGCACTGTCAAAGCTCGATGAGCGAGACCCCTAAGCCTCCCACGAACGCCGTTGTATGCATCATCATCAGGCGCAAACTTGACTATTTCTGAGTGCGTGCGGCCAATGGCGCAAATGTGCTCTGGACCGTCTTCCCAAGGTCGACAATGAGTAGCCGAGGATTTGGTGACCAGGACTGCCTGGGGCCCATCCATTCTCCAGTGTCCGTCTTTGGCCTGTTTTAATTAGCAGTCTTTCATCCCTCGAAGGTAGTCAATCGGTATACCTTTCGTGCTGTTGGCGACTGACTTGTTTCATAGAAACAGAAAACTTCAGAGCGATCCTTATCGCCTAGCGCTTTATGAAAGTCCCTTTGTTGGATGGTGAGTATTTGTGAGTTGACACGGTCAAGCTCGTCGATAAGGAGTCGGTTTGGCGCATCTCTAACCATTGGGAGAAAGGAGCTAATGTCCATACCGTCATGTGGAACTGCAAAAAAGACGACCCCATAGATGGCTCCAATAAGCTCCTGGTCGTCCTCATTCTTGGACCTCGAAAGAGTAATCAACATCTATGACAAGCATTATTATGATGAATAACAATGATTTTGACTATCTGTCTTACCTGCTTTACGATTAATCCCCCCAAACTATGCGCAATCAAGATGATTGGCTTCATTTTGGGAGTGTCTGTAAGTGCAAGGAGATGATTGTGAAGCATAGTGGCGAGGTCCTCTATGTTTTGAAAATTGTCGCTGCCTGCGACGGTTGATTCGTATCCGTAGGTCATGACCCGCGCCATTGGTTGGCCGGTCTCTTCCCAGGTGAGGTCTTGCGGGAGAGAGTCACGCAACCACATATAGTCGTAGCCTCTCTGTTTGAATGACCCGAAAGCATGGCCCCCAAGACCTGAGAGTGCAACAACACTGACGAAGCTTAGCACGGAGATCCTCTGTAGCTTTGTTGATTACTCACTCGACTTTGTGATTTTCTGGTGGAGGCGTATAGAGAGCAGTGATACCGAGAAAGGCCTTGTCCAGCGTCAAGTATTGGCCACGGGTCGGTTGGTCGTCTGGTGGCTCGGGTAGCGAGATTTGTTCTCTCTGGCGGCTTTTTCGGCAGAGCGGGAGGTCCTGGAAGTGCATTGTAGCCGTTTTTGAAGAGTTGCCTATGCCGTGGGAAAGGGATTTGATGATCGGAACGGCCTTCTTACGGTCCGCTATGAAATTTTGTAACCGTTCCGAGTCCCAGTCAAGCGGCACACCCATGACTCGGAACGTATCGCCATCGTTCTCCGGCGAGGACTTCGAGATTGATCCATACTTTTTAAGGGCCCAGTGAAATATCATCAGCGTCAAGATCGAAGCGACAACCTGAGGGCCTATTGAATTAATGACAGAAGCCATTCTGATGGCGTCGGCGGCACCGTTGCGCGCGCTAGTTGCGACACGTGGAGGACAAATACTGTTCAAATACTGTACCACAATTACGAGTAAACAGACAAGAGCAGAATTGCAGCTTAATCAACGACATAAACTCAACCAGGGTCAAGAATCAATAGAGTCAGTCACAGGTGAAGACGGCGGGGGAGAGAAGTGGAGAGAAGAGGGGAGGGAACAAGAATAGGTAGAAGAGGCAGCCGGATGCCAAATTGCGGCTGAGATCGCGCGGCAGCCCTCTACAGCATCCCCAGCTAGTCAACTCCAATCAAGCACCACTTTCTTACTCTGGACAAGGGCCTCTGGGTCTTTGGCAGTGCCTCAAGGCTGCAGGCGGCGACGCAGCCCACCGCTTAAAAAACACGCACTCACGAAGTATATTGGTCAACAGATTCAAACTTCCCACCTTACTCTAAGCCCTATTTAGTTAAACTGGCTTGGCCGACCAGGCGGCTTTGGCCGAGAACCACTCCAGCTCGCTTGCACAATTGCGATACTTAGCAGGGTCGTGTGAACAAGCCTCTTTCGAGTACATTGAGTACCCGGCCCGGTTCCAATCACTGGCAAAGTCGCTCTTTGTTAAAAAGTCTCATGTCATGTTGTATGCCTAAGACAGATGTATTTAGCCTCTATATCTTTACGGTCCCTCAACAGTAGACCTCAGTCTGGGGCGGCTCGTCTCTGGCCTACCCTCTGGCGTACCCTCTCCATGGAAAAAATGCCTCAGACGAGGGAGGCAAGGCTTGGACGTGCATGGATGCCTGATTACCTTGGGCGAAAACACACCTGTAGATAACTGTTGCGCTAACAGGGCAAATCCTCAGGGCGTAAAAAGGTCCAAAGGGTGTGCTCGACCTTACGCCCTGAGGGCTGTACAAGCCAGGTTGGTACTAGTGCTTACTACCGACAATACCTGCAGAGAACTCTCAGTCCGCTAAAGGCTGGGGTACTCGGTCTAGGGGATCGGGCCGTCCCGTTAAGCACTTATGATCCTACGCCTCTAAGCCAAGAGGCATACTACTCAGCTTCATCAGGCTTAGAGCTTGTTCCGTTTAGCGAAAATCTGCCTTCATCGGGGCTTGTTGCACTAAAATGCACCTCCAAGAGCAGAGTGTACACTCCAGCGTGGCTCTTATATAATGCGACAGTGTTTTTCTACACACGGACTACCTTCTCTACACCTGTCTCGCCGGGAATAACGATCATGGACGAAGCAGTCAGTTCCTATACCAATCTTTGCCCCGTGTGGTAGTCCCGTAACTGACATCCCCTAGATCCGCCCGCTTATGCCACCCTTCTCCAAGGGAAACGCCCTCCGGTCGATGACGCTCACAAACCTGCCGCACCGTTTCCGAGACTATCGTCACCTATCGAAACCGGAAGAGCAGGCGCAAGAATATCTCAGAGAGGAGCTTCAGACTACTAAGTTGGACAAGCTTTACACATATCTCTGGCTTGCCGGGCTCCCACGACCTGCCCGGCCCCTCCATCGACAGAGACTGCTTCTTCGCACCATCTACCTTACCGAGGCTCCCGATGAGCATCTACTGTGGCACGATACCTATATATTCATCAAGCCTTTGCCTGAATGCCTTCTTGACTATGAGTTTTGGCAACAGCACTTGTGTTTTGATGATGCACTGCACAAGAGCGCCTGCGGCCTGCTCCTATCATATTCCTGGCTAGTGTGCCACAAGAGTGATCTCGGTGTTGCAAATAAGACTGGACTTCTGCCATCTGACATAAGCTGGGCGGCATGGAACGAATTCATCACTGATGTATCTTTGCATATTGACACCCGTACACTGGACCATGTGGATCGTCGCTACGAATACGGTGAGCTTCGTTTATCACGACTTAACACTCTATATCATCTCGGTGCAGCGGGTTTCTCCCTCCATCATCTGGTACACGGGTTCATGAAGGGGTCGATACGCTATACAACATTCTTCGAGCGTAACTTTGGTTGGATCTTGGCTGTCTTTGTCTATATGAGTATTATTTTGTCCGCTATGCAAGTGGCATTAGCTACAGAGAGACTGAAAAACGACATCAGTTTCCAAGAATTTTCATACAGCATCGCTCTCTTCTCTGTTTCATTTGTCTTACTAGTAGTGACAATTATACTTCTAGTCTGGTTAGCACTCTTTTGTTTTTATTTACTCTCAACTGTATCCTTTTGTAAAAAGGCAGCAAAGCAGAGACAGGA
>JAMYIC010000204.1:0-16279 GCA_024112705.1 Microcera coccophila | reverse complement strand
TTTTTTTTTTTGACTGGGATTTCTTGGACGGCGCCCCTAGACTAGATGCTGAGCTATGAGGACTGTTGACGCCTGAAAATTTTCTCAAAGCCAACCAGTCCGATAATAACCCCCAGCTGGGCATCAGACACACGCCTCGACAGATAGTTACTACCATGGGCTGACTTAATTGCGTTGCTATTGGTGGCATTCTCATCTCTTCGGGCGGAGAAGATAATGCAAAGGATTTAAACTATTTGTCCATCGCAACGCCCTCAATCCGAGAAAGTAACGAAGGCCTGTGAGATCGGCACGAGGTATCGAGGCGATTGTTTCGATTGACGAAGACATGCCAGAATCTAGCAACGACGTTCTCACCCGCCTCGAAACTTTCCGTCCAGGATCATCGTTGATACAATTTCTAGATGATGGCGCACAGGAGTCCCCGAGGTAACTGGGGTCGTGGCCCATCAGCTGTATGACTCCACAACTTGACGATTGTCCAGGTTGTCATTGAGCAACTGGTCTACAGTAAAGCTCCAAATGGGAGAGGAAGGCTCTGAGATAAAAGTGCCGTTTTCTGGACGCAGACTAAGTTTGTTTATTGTTTCTCCAATATTAGTTTCGACTATTTCAGCTACTGTTGCATCGAAGCCGTCTTCTCCAGGTCCAGACCAGTCTTGAGTGCAGCGGCGGGACCCGGGAGGCTATTTGTCAAGAAGTACGATATAATTTGACTCGTGCCTGCAAGTATTGCGGTCATCTTAGTGTCATATTCTTCCCACGGCTCTTCTATTAGCCCGCTCAGCAATGGAACGCTCACTGACACAACATTCCGCCGCATTCGCTCTCCTTTAAGCCAACGGCATGGCAGCAGCCAAGACCCCGCGTGCTAAAATGTCTAGCAGAATTGAGAACTCTCAGGCTCCTGTGTCAAGCAGCGCCCGAGTCAGTGCGTGGCTTGGCGATATAACTCGCCTCCATAGGGGGGTACTTCAAAGGGGCAGAGTGGCGATTGAGCTTATCAAATGCACACATGGCTATTTTCTAACTTCGTAGAGCTAGGTGATTACACGAAACAACGGGTAGCTTCATCTCGTGAACCTTTTTTCGCGGGATAAGAGCTCGATTGCCCCATATGATACGGCACGAAGAACTTCGTTATGGGCAAGTCTAGGTACCTCATCAAACTTCTCATGTCGGAAACCTTACGTTTGACATTTAGACCGCCTATAAAAGTGTTTCTGACTGATGTTGAAACGACGACAAACCAAATGCTATGTCTCCAGGGCCATCAGGGGTCGCTGAGCGCCGCTTGATCCGTATCCCAGATAAGCTCCACGAGCGAAACACGCAAAAGCCGTGACTGTTGCCGTAAGGCATGTGGACATCTCCCTGCTTAAATCCCCGCTGCCGAGAAGAATTGGGAAAAAACACTGAAGGCGGTTCCCAAAGCCGGTTAGTGGCTGTGTTAGTTCGGTACTCTGCCGGTCTGGGGAGACTTGTAGACCGTAGGTTACCTATCATGAGAAGCTCTGGCATTAGGTAACGGATCTCGTAGCCCATCAACACCCCATAAAGCAGCGTGATTAAGTTGGTAGCGTTTGACAGTCATGAGCCCATCTCGTTCATCTGGCCTTAGCCTAGTTGAGGTTGAGACATGTTCTCGTGCCGGCCACCATTGTTTCAAAACAACGATTCTAGTCAGATCGGCGCCCAAGGGTGGAATCACACGTCCATGGCGGCAATACTATTGGCTCTCTAGATCATCGGGCAAATTCTTTGACTGCTTCGTTTCGTCGCTAGCGGCCAGGGGCGGAACACGCTTTTGGGTTAACTTTTTTCGGTTCGTTACTCATGCTAGTCTTGCCAAGGCCAGCGTAAATTCTTGCTGATGGATCCAAAGCCGAAACTTAGACGCCAAATCGGGAAGTGATGTTTGATGTCTTTTCGCAATTTCTAATTATCTGCCTTCTAGAATTGAGAGGAGGCTGGTCCAACACTATCCGGCATTGTTGTGGGGGTCGCGGCTCGGTCCCTCCCGGTCGATCTTGCGAGCTAATCTCCCGCAATGAGGCTGAACGAACAGGGAGGCGTGCCAAGTCCGCTGTCAGTCTTGATGCACCTGTATGTAGCGGCGACCAGACAGAGGAATTGCCCAGACGGAGCTTCGCAACTCAACTTTGTCGATCGTCTCTTGATCCACATGCCGGCGGTACGTACGCGTGAATCCGTGTTCTCACCCTTTTTGAGCTGTAGAGGAATGCACTTCCAGGAGGCAGCAGTGAGAGAGACAGCTATATATATATACCGAGATTGCACACTGATTTCCATGATTCAACTCATCATCACCACACTCAACTTCTTCTTTGCATCTACTACTTACTCGCAATGGTTCGCATCTCCTTCCTCGTGGCCTTGAGCGCCTTGTCCCCTTTGTGCAGCGCCCAAGCTGGCCCGAACACCCTCGCAAGGTACAATCCGGGAAACAGGACCATGTCCGTGAATGGAAGTAAGTTGTCCGCTTTTCTAAGACCCTTACTTCAGGCAATTAACGGTTTCTAGCGTTCTGCCTGGTCCCTGTCTCCAAAGACGCTGTTAAAGCGATTACGGGATTTGCTCCTCTCGACATCCCTCCCTGCGTTCTTCCTTCATTCCCGGCCGACAAGCATCCTCTCATATTACAATCAGCCTACACCGGTGACATCCGAAAGGATATAGGCACCACCCTCCAAATCCCTTCCCTGATGCAGGCCTCCATAGTGGCCCCCTACATGGATGTTTTGTGTGATCATAAGACTGCTATCAGCGTCCCTATCATCAACTACATTGGGGGTACTGATAAATACAGTTTCGAAGGCGTGGGTCCCAGCTTTGCCGAGACCGTGTCGCCTTTCGAAGGCACAACAACGATTCCTGCAACCTTTGTGCCCAATACAGCAGCTGCACAAATTCTATCCAACGGCTTCTATAGCGCGGAGGTGAAGTCGTTTGGAATACTCAGGGACGCTGCTCATCCCGGGGTCTATCCTGAAGCATTTGATATACTCTACAAACTGACCACGGGCTCGCCGTACACCGCGCACACGTACCATGCGATGCTCAATATGCCACAGCTACTCAACAATCAACCGGTACTCAAAGACAAAAAGCTATCCAACATTCCAAGTCTACTCAGCCACGATAAGCAATGCCAGCGTAACACGATCTACTTCAACGAAACGTTCGCTGATCCTAAGATGGCAGTGGGGCAGGTTACGATTTATCACCAGTTCGCATTGACCCCACCAGCAAACATCAAAGGAGTATATCAAGATGTATACTGTTACCAGGCGAATGGGGAGATGGTCTCGGGCCGGGGTGAATCTTGCAGGGCCGCCGCAGCTAACTTTGATCCTGCCGCAGCTGAGCCGGATGTGGTTGGGGCGGCTTGTGCCGACCACTTTGTTGGATAGCTGCATTGAGAAGGTTACGGACAGATAGGCATCGCCCAGCTTGTTCAAGGGGACAATGAACTTAAATTTGGGGCTCAGTTTGAGGTCTAGTCTGGTGTCTAGCTCTCTTAGAGGATACTTAGTGCGTAGCTTTACATTGCAGACACTCCGCATTATCACTCAATACATCTACGGTATTATCTCAGTAGATTGAAATTTCATACTGTTCAGTTTTGTGCGTTATTAGTAGAGTCAACTCATTTATCTTGCTAAAAAGAGTAATACTTATAGTGGTCAACTTCCCCTATTGCTGTATCCGAACAACGATAGACACAACATCAATGAATTGCTGGCTTCTTCAAAACACACTGAGTGTAAATTTGTTCGACCAGTTGCGCCGAGCCATGTCTAGCTCAAGTGTCGGTCCGCTTGCGAAAGTAACCAAAGTAGCTCAGATCATTTTCCGCAAATACAAACATATATAAGCATTGATATGTGTAAAGAGCACATCATATTAAACCCTAGCCCTTTGAATATAGCTTTACTCCAGTTATTACCCTAGAGTCAGACTAACTATCATCCCTATTGAGAACTCACACCGACACAGTAGTACTCGTTAGCCCAGAGTTGTGTGTTACAGTTAGCACCATTGACGCCGAGAACCGTGTTCCATGAGTACAGATTGGCCGGCGTGATACCTTGTGCCTTTGCAAAGTCTTCACAACCAGCGCCAGGAGGAGCCATAGCATACTTGTTGCACGAGCTGGCGATGCCAGATTGTGTAGGTCCTGGCGGGGCTACTGGCGCTATGCCGACACAATAGTATTCGTTGGCCCAAAATTGTGTATTACAGTTGGCGCCGTTGACACCAAGAACCGAGTTCCATGCATACAGGTTTGCTGCCGTCACACCCTGTGCTTTTGCGAAGCTCTCACACCAAGAACCGGGAGGGGCCATGGCATACTTGTTGCATGTGCTGATTATGCCTGATTGTGTTGGTCCCGGCGCTGTCCCGGCTGTTGGAGTCGGTGGTGAAGATGTCGTCGTGGAGGCCCTGACAACATCGATACAGTAGTAGTAGCCAGACCACATTTGGGTAACACACTTCTCGCCATTGGATCCGAGAACCGAGTTCCAAGCAAAGAGCTTTTCCTCCGGGATGGCCCACAATGCAGAGAAGGAGCTGCAGCCATCGCCTTTGCTGGCCATGGCATACTCCGTGCACGAAGGAGATATGCCAGACTGTGTTGGGCTTGGAGCTGTTCCGCCTATTGCCACAACGGTTGCATTACGACCTCCTCCTACAATGTTGCCGCTCCCCGTCGAGTCACCGCTGCCGCCTCCTCTCGACTGACCAGCCGCGCTGGACGTTGCGTTGGATACGGGAGGGGGGATGTAGGAACCGCCTGGGGCGGCCGTACAAACAAATTGGCCTGGTAGTTCATCGCAGAGGCCGAGGAGATTAGGATTCCACGAGAGGAATTGAGTGATGGTGACATTGTTTCCGATTTGACCCACCACGGATGTACTAGTGATGTTAGCGAATCTAATGAACAATCTGCGATACTAGTGACTTGACCTACCAGGTAGTATTGTATGGAATTTGCTGGACAGCGCATTTCGAAGGAAGGCACACGCTGGTGAAGTTCTGATCCGGCGTGCAGAAAGGAGCATCGAATGCGAGCTGCAAATCACCAGTAGTGACGCCGTACTTTTTAGACATGGCATCGCAGTAAATTGTCCCGTTTGCGCTGGGATCCGGAACGGTCAAGCTCTGTAAATCGACCATACTCACGGTTTGATTGCATGCCACAGTAGAGCTGCTGGTCGTGCTGTTGTACTCGGGGGCGCCATCCCAGGTGCCGTTGACGTAGTCGTATTCGGGCACCATTCGCACCAGCAACTCGGGCATCGACGCCTTGCAAACATCAACTATATCGAGATACTGCTTCAATAGGTAGTCTGAGTAATCAAGTACTGGTAAGTATGGCGATGCAACGCGGAGATAGAACATTTTGAGAAAACAGCTGCTGCATAGCACAGTATCCGGATAGAGATTTGCGATGCGCTGGTTTTCATCAGGTACATTGGTAGGATCCAGGCATTGCGGATCCGTGCTGGCATCTGAGCAATCGGGGCGTATGATGTCCGATCCAACCCATGTATATGAATCAATCAGACAGTAACCTGAGCCGCTGCCGCTGGAACTTTGTCGTCTAAAATCGTGATGGGTAGACTGAAACTCATCCAAGACGTCGTGTCTTTCGCCCAAATCTCTCTTTAGGCTCAACGACCCGGTTTCGGTGGGCACAGTCCTATCAACGGTAACAGTTGAATTGCTTATCACGGTCGTCTCGGAAGTGATCTCGGTGCCATTGATACCGGGAAGAAGAAATACATCCGTGTCCGGTTTGAGGCACGCGATATTCATGCCATCCAAAATCCTTCCTGGGATTGTGTATGGAGGAACAAACCGCCCGTTGACGTTCATGTAGTCCTTTGAGCACGCGCCGAGAACGTTGGAGAACCATGTCGATGCTGTGGATTGACAATCAGCGGTACATAGAGCGGTAACATTGGCCATGTCCCAGAGATAGTTGTCGACGTTGCCTGCCATTTGCAGCAGGGTTGCGTCACAGGAGACGGTCTCATTGAGGGTTTCGAGGCATCCGAGACTGACGTTGAAGGCCTTGGCGAGAAGAACAGAATCCACAGCCGGGTAAAGACTGGATTGGGCTGCTACCTGCGAGACAAATGAGCAATGAGCCGAACCTGGACAAGGAGAAATGAAGTAAACGAGTGCCTACCATGCTGAGCAAACCAAGGCCAAAGGCCGACGGAATTGTAGTGAATCTCATGCTGATGATAATTCTTTGGGCACTGAAGAAAGCAAAAGATTGAGTTGGAGGTAAAGGAATGACGGAATGAATCGACGAGAAAATCTCGTGCGGGAGGAAAAGAGACAAAGAAGGCTGCTCACCTGAAAATGTGATGCCATGTACATGACGGTGTTCGTTGTTGGGAACTTTTAAGCCTATATCGCGTCCTGCAACAAAAGGTGGAGTGCAGATGGAAGGAGATGCCGTCTTTGCCGACTTTGGGTGTCATCGGAACGATCAGATGAGGATTCGGGTCGGCCCATTGCCTGGTGTTTGTCCCGTGATGATCCTCCGGAGCTGGAAAAGAACGGAGATTTGAATGGTCCCAAAGCGGAAGGTCTTCTTCAACGGGAATATCCCTTGACGCACATCCAAGGGGGAAATGCATGTCTAGGGGTGACTCGCTGCCAGGGTGCTGGACTTGAACCGAAAGCTGGACTCCAGAAGGTTCGTGAGAAGCAAAATGTCACTAGAAGAATAGTATATACACTCTTAGCAGAGTCATCGATTGGGTAAGATACAATGAGTTCATCTTTCATCATGCTGTGGCGCTGGGCAAGGCGCTTTACTGTGCTGTTATCTACTGTGTGGCTTGTATTGAGATGACAAAGAGCGTCAGTTCAGTTCGCGTTCAATATATTAGATGTTAAAAATCACATACTCTTAGCCATGTATGAAATGTAACACTTCAAGTCTGCTGACACGGTGAACGACGGGGCTCAACGGATGGACGGGTTAATGGCATCTCCGCCACCACTGCCCGTCAGCTCGAATCCTACGCAAATCACCCACTCAGTACTAGTTAATAATTTTCTATCAAGTTTTTGACATTTTTCCTGTCCCATCAAAGGTCCGACGCCGTCAGCCCATTATGCAGGTGCGTAAAAATTCGGCACACCCCACACCACCACGATGGTACAGATGCTGTGATCTTGCTCACCCGCATATCCCACCTGATCCCTCGGAGCCGAGTCGATGCTTCGCAAAAGTAAACGCCTTCTGGGTTTGGATAGGCCGAGGGTATCATTGCAGATTCCCTCATTTCCGCAAGCTGACCAACGCCGTTATTGCACCCCCTCGGAGAAAAGTCGTGTGTGAAGGCACTCGACAACCAAGGCTCGCATCACACGCTCGCAGCAATACCTAGGGTATTTGCTGAATACTTTATTACCGATGTTGTAGTCTCTATTTTCAAGTTCTCTCATCTCAATGCTATGACGAATAGTCCCCCCTTTTCCAATCCAGCCTGTCCTTCCCAGTCTTTCCCTTCAAGTGCCTCTCTCTTTTCGCCATGCATCTCGCCAGCTGGATCACGGTTCTTGCGGCTTCAGCCTCGCTCTCGCTTAGTACGAATGTCACAACACCAAGACGAGGGAAGAATGCTGTGACCTTCAGTCCTTTTGCTCAATCGGTCAATGGCCTTCCCCTTCACAACTTTGCTACTGGAGACTCGCCTCTCCGCGCCGATGTTTTGCCAACCGGAACTTGCAATGCCGCAACACCTTGTGTCAATGGAGCATGCTGCGGAAGCGATAACCTCTGCGGCTATTCTCCAAAGTCTTGTGCAGCTGGTTGTCAACACAACTGTCAGTGTTTTCGTTCCAACCCACAACTTCCACAGTTACTAACGTGTCCGTAGGTGATGCCAAGGCCGAGTGCGGCCCCTATGCCGCCGCTGGAAAGCAAGTCTGTCCTCTCAATGTTTGCTGTAGTGAATTCGGCTTCTGTGGATCTACCCCCGAGTTCTGCACCTGGACCAACACCGGCGATTCAAACTATGGCTCCTGCAGCACCAAATATGGAGGCTGTGGCGGCGTCTCGAGACCATCTTGCGGCGGCTCAAGTGTTGGCAAGCGTAACATTGGCTACTACGAGTCCTGGGCTAATACCCGAGCCTGCCAGAGCGTGGCTCCAGAAGACTTGAATCTCGATGGCTTTACGTCGATGAATTTTGCCTTTGCCTTTTTTGACCCCGGTTCTTTTCAGATCACGCCCATGGATGCCAATGCCGCCTCGCTTTACAGTCGGTTCACGGCTCTCAAGGAGAAGAAGCCCGGCTTGCAAACGTGGATATCGGTCGGTGGATGGTCTTTCACCGATCCTGGAGCCACTCAGACTGCTTTCAGCAACATGGCCGGCAGTTCGTCTAACCGCGCGGCATTCATAAGCGGGTTGATGAAGTTCATGAGTACTTATGGCTTCGATGGCGTTGATCTCGATTGGGAGTATCCGGGTGCCGATGATCGTGGTGGAGGCACGTCTGATGGTGCCAATTATGTAAGTCGATGTTACCATCTAGACTGTTGTTGAGCTGAAATCTCATGCCATCGAGGTTACGCTTTGCAAGGAAATGCGTGCTGCCTTTGGAACCAAGTATGGTCTCACCGTCACCCTGCCCACCTCCTACTGGTACCTTCAGCATTTCGACTTGACCGGGGTACAATCGTCGGTCGACTGGTTCAACATCATGGCCTACGACCTGCACGGAACCTGGGACCAGTTTTCCAAGTTTGTTGGTCCATTCGTTGCTCCCCATACTAACCTTACAGAAATCGATGCCGCGCTCGACCTGCTGTGGCGTGCTGGGGTTGACTCGTCCAAGGTTGTTCTGGGCCAGGGCTGGTATGGGCGTTCTTTCACGTTGAAAGACGCCAGCTGCGATAAGCCAAATGGTGCCTGCCAGTTCTCTGGCGGTGCCGATGCCGGACGATGCTCCCAAGCTTCGGGTATTCTAGACTACCAGGAAATCACCGACATCATCTCGGCCAACAAGCTCACTCCGACTTGGGACAGAGATGCCGGTGTAAAATGGATTACTTGGAGCGGCAACCAATGGGTGTCATTCGACGATGGCGACACGTTCAAGCAAAAAGTCGATCTTGCCAATAAACGCTGTCTCGGAGGCATGATGGTATGGGCCGTTGACCAAGTGGAGCAAAAAGCCGACAATGGGTTCGGCGGCTCCGCTGCTCTTTCTGGTCTCAAGGTCACGGAAGATCAGAAAAAGGATGCAGAGCAAGGAACCGCCAACAACGTTGCCAGTAGAACCTGTTACACAGCAGGGTGTGGTGAGAGTTGCAAGCCGGGTACAAATGATGTCGCCCAGTTCAACGGCCAGCCAGGCTCATTGAGTACTTCGGACAAATGTCCCAAGAAAGCATACCGAACCCTATGCTGTGACTCGAAAACCCAGGTTGGGACATGCCAATGGCGAGGATACCGAGGATCTGGCCTCAGCTGCATTGGCGGATGCGCCGATGGCGAGACGGAACTGACTACCAACACCAACTCCCATGACAAGAAGAAAGGCGACAAGAACTGTCATGGAGGCGCACAGAGTTTCTGCTGCGCAAACTTCAAACCTACACGTAAGTACAGTAACGCCGACTTTGATGCCAAAGCTAACACGGCCTTGGATGACTAGTCTCCAGCTTGAAAGACGATCTTGCTGATGCAGCCAAGCAAGCTGCTCAAGCGGCCGCTGAGCAAGCAGCTCTTGATGTCGCAGCCAAGGCCTTTTGTAGAGTGGCCGTACCCGCGTTGCTCGCACCTCTAGAGCTTCTTGAAGATGCAATTCCCATCGTCGGAGAGATCCTCGACATTGCTGAGATTGCGGCCACTCCAGCCATCATTCAAGGTTGTGTCAAGGGCATCGAGAAGGAGGGCAAGGCCGAGTTCAAGGTCTTTGGCAAGAAGCATACTCTATCCATGAACGAACCCAAGACCAAACCAACCGATGTGCCCAGGCGTTCAGATCCGAAATCAGCTACGCCATCAAGATCCGCTGACAAGACAAAGCCAACGTGTAGTAAGAAGAATAAACGTGTCGACTCTCCAAACATTGAAAAGAGGGAGAACTACATTGACAGTTCTGCAATGCGGATCATGACGGCACAGGCTGGTCGACCCAAAGAAAGCTGGAGGGATGGCGACGGATGGGCAATCATGGGTCGTGAGTTTTCTTTTTTTTTCTTTTTAACTCAACCATCGCTTTTCGTTTTCTCCGGCTAACTGTAGATAGGATGGCCTCAATCGGGAGTGATCCCAGTCCCGGAACACTATCAATTGATTGCCGGCTATGTCACCATTGACAGCAGATCGACTGACGATCAAGTAAACAAGTGCGGCGAAGTAGTTAGACGAACAACAACGCACAACCGAAACTGGGTCGCCAACGCCTACGACATTGTAAACCAAAACGGCAAAATGATCTTCATTCCCCGAGGCAGTTCTGCTGCAGGATGGGAAGTGAAGAATATGGAAAAGGCAAATGGCTACGGGCCAGTGACGTACTCTAACCTGGGCAAGATTCGAGCAGGCATGACGTATGCTGAGATTAGGGAGAAAGGAGAGAAATTCGCACAGGACCATCCTGATTATGATTATCTGGGTGTCAGGGGTAACAATTGCCGAACTTTTGCACAAGCGTTGTACAAGTCGATCAAGGACTGAGACGGCGGCGAGATTGGCTTATCAACCACTGATTCCATAGTACGCAGATATCAGGCCCGTGTGAGTCTTGAATAAAAACACAGTGGCTTCTATTACAGATGGTACACAATAACTGCCCCTTCGGAGCGTGATTAAAATATATCCAGCATGATAACATTTGCATAGTTACAGGACCTGTACGACATCTGTCGATGACTGCATGTCATAAACACACGTAATATAAAAGAAATGCAATCATATTGAGACATCGTACAATAATATCCAACCACGCGATGCATGAGGTTCTGTGCAAGGTTTGCGGAAAACAGGCATGGTCAAGGGCAACCAGGATTCAGGAATAATCAACGTGGCAAAAGGCCAAAGGGTTGATTACTGCGGGGCAATCAATCACATGTCTTTGCCTATTTCTAATCTCGCACCCGCTCTTTTCTCATCACTCCAACTTTCCTCGTCCATCCGAACCGACACCAAATTGCCATCAACTCCATCTCCCTCACTCATCCGTCTCGCAACAAGGAGGATGTTCTCAGCATTAACCAGCTTCGTAAATGGCATTGCGCTTGGACCAGAGAACCGAAAGGTGAAGAACTATCTTCAAGAAGCTACACGCGGTGAGTGTCGAATTCTAGAGAACGCTAGAAAATGTCATCGCCCATCTGATTGATTGCAGAATCGATTCATCAAGATCTGGGCAGAGTGCTGTCGTCGCAATTGAGAGGATGGAGGGACCGGGAACTTGTACAAACGACATTTGATAAGTACTGCATCCAAGGCCCGGGCAATCAGAAGTGTAATTTTTAGTCTCCTTGTTTGCTTATACAAATACTGATGAGATACTAGATTGGGATGATAATAGTTTCACGAGGCATGTGCGAAGCGCTCATCCTGAGTCGGTAATATCCGATGCCGCGGTACAGGTTCTCTGGACAAGTTTCCAGTTCTACGCTTACCACCCATTTCCTCAAGTCCTGCAACGTAGCCAGACGCTAGGTTTCGATGCCTTTCAACGGGCTGTGCTGCTCACCGTCTTTCAATGCGATAACCTCCTCGGTACTAGAGAGCTTGACTGGTTTTGGCGTGAGGATGCAGCATTCTTCCGCAGAGCCAGTTTTCAAAGAATCTTCAAAAGCATCGGAGCCGCTGAGGCTACAGCTCAGTCATCAAAGCAGCAAACCGGCATGGTTGCTGGTGCAAGTGACCTGATGGATGTCTTGATCATGGTCGTGCCACAGTTCATGCACGCGGCACCGTCGGCAGAACAACTTGAAATTGTGGCACAGAGGCTGCTTGATGAGGAGCCTATCAAGGCCCCCAAAGAAGTGAAGCGGGAAGCAGTGTCAAGACTAATAGATTTGCTATTGCGAATGAGATTGGGCAAGGAGAAATGGGCTTCGTCCTGTCACCTTGGAACTTTTGCGGAAGCCAGTCCGGCAGACGGTGAGTTGATCGAGGCGTTAGTCAATAGCCTAGGAAAGGACGAGACTATTGCATCCGACCAGTTTCTCCAAGCATTAGACCTAATGGTAAGAGAACAACCATGGTTTGAGAAGATTACTAAACTATGAATAGCCCAATCTTCAGCAAAGGTTCTGCCAGCTATGGGCCGTTTTGTTCCAACCTTCAACATCGCCTCAAGGACTAGAAGCTACGCAGACGTTAACAAACGGAGCCCTTTCGCTTTTCGTGCCCCAATTCGACTATAGCTCGAGGACTCTCAAGCAAGACGCGCGACTAAATCTGGAGAGAGTGCACATCGACGACATGACCATGGTGCATTTAATGCAAGCTCTCGCCAGTCATTCCTCTGCGTACGTTGTGCTTTTCAGCGACGATGCAGCTGCGACAAATTCAACGACAGTCATAGGCGCATACTTACCTTGTACCTCGAGTTTGGACGACGCTACAATGGAAACCAACACGCGTGGCGATGCTCAACATTTGCTTTTCCAACTCAAGCCCGCATTCCGCCTCCTACGGCCAACGAAACTCAACATCCCAATGACACATCTAATCACGGAGGAAGAGACCGAGACATCGCTCGCAAGCGCTTTCACAAGGGAGATTTCAGAAATGTCTCATTCGCCTTTTTTGATTGGAGACGGAACAAGCAAAAATGCCGGCCTCAGGATTGATCCCAAGAAGAGGACGGCAACGCTCACCGCCGGTAAAGAAGAATCGTATAAGGAAGTCGGAACAGTTGAGGGCCAGCGACTTGACAAGGGCTGGGAAGTTGCGGTCCATAATTCCAGGATGGATATCTTCAAGGCGACGAGCGGTTAGCTGGATTCTGCCAGATAGCTAAAAGTCCCACAAGACTGAGAACTTCGCTAAGAGTGTAGTATAGAATATATATATATATATACGCAAGATGCGCAAATTAACTTCATCCATCTACGCGTTCGGGACTGGTAGCTCGTGGTGGTGCCATGAGTTTGCCAGTTCTGCGGTCGTCCCTTGAGTCGTTCCGCTCATTGGGTCTTGCGTTAATTGATCAGTTTTGTGCCTGTCGATGCTCGACTTTCTCCGTTGCCGCAGCAGGAACGCAGCGATGGCTACCAACAATCCCCCCGCTACAGCGCTGCCGACTGCAATCCCGGCGACTGCCCCAGAAGATATCTTCGATGACGGATCTTTATTTGTGAGTGGACAGAGACTCGGAGTCGAAGAGATGGTTATCGTTGAACAAGTGGCTGTAGTTGACGACGATGAAGAGAGGATAGTGAAGTTATGCGTTGAAAACGCCGGGCTCAATTCGCCCGTCTTGTATAAAAAGAAGCGAAAAGTAGTTTCCTCTGAAGGGTCGAAACCGCTGTAAGATACAACCCAGTCGTATGTCGTGGCGTCGCTGTGTGCTAAAAGGGACATTAGACAACCTGATTGTATAGAGCCTGGGAATAATCTCCAAAAAAAACGAGTCAAGGGAAATAGGTCTCATCACTTACCTTGCAGCCTATACAAAGTGGGATTGTTTTCCTGGGTCAAGACTAGATCCCCACGATCAATATTTGTCATATCCCACGTCACGATCAGGTGGTTTCCCACGACGTATACGAGATCGGAGACATCAGCATTGTCTGATGGGGGGTTTGAGAAAGCTGAGAACACTCCTTGCAAGAGTATTTGGAAGACCAGAAACCTTGCTAAATGCCAGAACGCCATTCTCGACAGAGGTGGAGCGGCCTTGGCGATGATGGTTGTGATGTCCAAGTACGAATATGGAGACAAAGCAAGTGGTACCGCGGATGAGAACCTCTGTTGGTTTAGATAAGCCTCTCTTGGATGCACCCGGACTCTCTCCCTTGTTACGAGAGTGTCGCTATTTATGAGGCCATGTTTAGAGACTGAACGGCCAAGAGATGGGGAGCGATGCGCCCAACAGCCACTAGACCAAACTATACGGCCCAAGGGTGTTCTCGGCCGCCCCATGCTGCTGTCGTGCCGTTCCGGTCATTCGCTTCTTGAGGCGTACAGGGCCTCGCCCAATGCCCGCTTTAGCCAGAGGTGGCAAGGCCCAGGCTGATTCAGTCTATTGTTGACGCTGTGGCGGGTTGGGAGCCTTCCCATTCGCATAAGAAATGAACAGACCGAGACATCGGTAACGCCCTCTCCCGTGCAATCTTCTCTTTTGGGTACAAATCAATGCAGATCCTTCTTCTCTTCAGCCGCGCTAATGTCAAAAGGCTTAGTACCACGAGTCCTCTCTGTTGGTGGAAACAAGGTTCAAAAGCCACAGGAAGCTAGGGGTTAGATCCCTCAGTCTTGCCGGTCCGGCAATATCAAGTACAAAGTTTGAGGAGCTCGGTCGCGGCCATTAGGATAGGATCTTCAAGGCTCGGGTTCAAGCATTTCACATGACATCTCTGGTCGTTCTCAAAGAGAACTCCCAATGGGCGATCAAACTTGCTTTTGTGGTTCCAGATGAAAATCAGAAGTTTTAACGGTTCGGATTCCAAGCCATGAAGATGTTGACCACGTGCAAGCTATATCAAGATATTGCTACCACCGTCACCCTGCTTGAAGGTCATGGACAGAGATGATGGCAGCCATCAAATATTCGCGCATCCAGGATACCTCTCAGCCCTCATGTCTTTAGCGACGATGGAAGTTTCAATTATGCTGCGCGCTACACTTCCTAGAACCCACGCCATTTTTTTTAATTTCTTTTATTTACGTGCGGTTCTCTCTCCAGCCCGCTTTTCAGCGGGATAATCGCAGTCACCCCGCGAAGTACGGGTTAGAGCTGAGCAGAAAGGCGACGAGAGCGAGCTATTACACGTTGGGTAAGATGAGATCCAAACCCAAAGAAACCACTCCAAGTTGACCGGTGTAGTGGAATGGTTGAGGGTTCAAAGGGATTGTTGATCGGGACGAGTCAATCTGTATCCACAGCGCGCTCGTCCATCTTACACGATAAGCGCTAAGACGTAATCTAGATCGATCAAGGCCTAGATCTATCGATTATCCCGAAAGCGGGCCGTTAGCCCGCATCGTACAACGGACCACCGCCTCTTCTGCTCGTGTGGCCGACGCAAAGCACCGGATCACATCTTCTACTGCAGAAAGGTACCGCCGCGTCATCGGATGAGGCTGGCACCCTCACCGAGTGCAGCAGTCAATCTAGCCATAGGAAAAAGACTTGACCAAGTTTATCGACATGTCCAAGGGCAGCGCGTTCTTTGGAAAGATTTGCCCTCGCTATCAGGCGACGACAACGTGAGAAGCACTCGCGACTCTCCTTCCCTCGTTATCTACGACACATCTCTTTTGTTACCTTTTCTTTCTTTCTCTCTTATATGCTCATGGCCAGATGAAGGGCGTGCCAGCGTCCTTCACCTAGCCGGGACCACCTCGAGGCGGACTCGAGCTGCCGTACACACAGACTGATCTTAGCTCTCCTGATATCAGGCTCCAAAAGCGGCTACGCCTTTGTCATCCCGCTGACGGGCAACGGGCTCGATGGGATGCGCCATTTGTGCTGATGATGTGCTGGATAGAGAGCGGTCCACCGACGCGTTGGCAGAAATTGGATTCTAGGGGGAAGACTAACTTCGCGTCGTGAATGACTGATCCTTCATGACCAATAGCATTTCCGTAACTAGCGTGAAGATGGATTCTGATTTCTCTAGCTCAGTACGTCCTGTGCCCCAGTCGAAGCTTACACTCTCTTGTCTACTCCGGCCCTGGGAAATCTGCCATAATGCAAAAAGGATAAGATCAATATCATAGCTAATCTTATTTTTGAAAACACATCGCCCGCCTTTTGTGACCCTGACCAAGAGATATCGATAATCATACGCTCGAATTAATTGAATGGTTTTCATCTACCAGTTTGCCGCTGTGTACATCTTAAGCAGTCCGAATATATTAAAATATCGAGGTCTCTGCTGTCAGGCGATGACATGCTTTTCATTTCTTCCAAGCTAGCATATATTCCTTGTACTCCGCTTAAGTTTAGACAGACAATGCCGTATCGGAAACCGTCAATACGGTCACCGACATCCTTCTACTTGACCAAAGCCATAATTTCGTACATCG
>JAMYIC010002025.1:0-11443 GCA_024112705.1 Microcera coccophila | reverse complement strand
GGGGGGGGCAGAGAAGCTAGCTAAATACTGAAGGAGAGGCGAAGATATAGATGGAATTCCATTGAGTCAACTCAACAGAAGCGGAATAGCCCGCTGAACTCAACATTCAGTGATCGAGGCGTTCAGGGTGACGGTCCAGACTGAGACCCAGATTATGATAAAATCATCTGTGGCTGTTCTTCTGTTCCCTTTTGAGGACTATTGTTTGATTGTTTCTAATGCGCGTTGCAGCGATCACAGGGCGGAGACCGTGGCATGGGACTGACTGATAGTGCTACCGAGCCCCACGCTTCAGGGGATCATGGCTGACCAGCAAGGGCCTCTAGGTGCCTCGAAATCTTGCCTCACCCTTTCTTCTGCTTTCATTCAACACGCATCCAACTTCTCGCACTCGTTCATTGACCTAGCCACTTGTATTTGATTCGATACATTACGTTACTTATCGCAGATGCTCAGACGAAGCCTCCTGCCCGGGAGACTTGTCTGCGCTCAAAGTTTCCAGCGGTCTGCGACCCTATTAGTAATTCGCTGTGTCCAAGAACACGTCCCATCAGATAGGCCGCGGCTCCCAGCTCTACAACCTCGAGTTTCACCAAGATTCATTTCACAGTATCGATGGGATCCTGAAGGCTCAGTCCACTCCTCAAGCATCCCAGAAGTTGGTGACACAATTTACGCCCTCTCTACTGCTCAAGGTCGGGCTGGTATTGCTGTCGTTCGAGTATCAGGACCATCATGTCTGGATGTGAGTACTTCTATCATCTTTTAACTTGATAGTCTCTAACGCATGCTACTAGATTTACAAGGCACTATGTCCAGCCAAGTCGCCCCCAAAGCCTAGATATGCTTCAGTGCGCACTCTCTTCGACCCCCTATCACTAGGACAGGAACGACACGTCTTAGATTCAGAAGCAATAGTGATTTACTTTCCTTCTCCAAAGACCGTCACTGGTGAAGACGTGCTGGAGTTGCATGTGCATGGGGGCACCGCCACCGTCAAAGCGATCCTTTCCGCCATCCCAAGATGCTCTTCAGGCCGACGCATTCGATATGCCGAGCCTGGCGAGTTCACGAAACGCGCGTTCTTCAATAACCGGCTAGATCTTGCGCAGATTGAGTCATTGAGCGATACCCTCGCCGCCGAGACCGAGCAGCAGCGACGCGCAGCAGTGCGAGGCAACTCGGGCGCGCTCGGGCGCACTTATGAGGCTTGGCGACAGCAACTCTTGTTGGCCCGTGGAGAAATCGAGGCCTTGATTGACTTTTCCGAAGATCAGCACTTTGATGAGTCTCAGTCACAATTGCTTGGCAACGTCACAGCGCAGGTGGGTAAGATACTGCATGGTATTGAGCTACACGAACAAGGCAGCCAACGGAACGAACTTCTCCAGAATGGGATCCGAATCGCGCTCCTTGGGCCGCCCAACGTTGGTAAGAGCTCGCTAATGAATTTGATTGTCGGGCGCGAGGCTTCTATTGTCTCCGGTGAAGCCGGAACCACACGAGACATTGTGGAAGCCAGCCTAGATATACGAGGTTATCTCTGCTCGTTTGCGGATACAGCGGGATTTCGATCTCAAGACGCTCGCAAAACCAGAGGTCCAACGGACGCTCCAATTGGCGCAGTTGAGGAGGAGGGCATCCGAAGAGCGAAGCAAAAAGCGCTGGGATCGGACATGATCGTGGTTCTCGCATCAGTGGAGAAGAGCGATGATGACTCATTCATCCAGTACGACCACGAGACCCTTGAATTAGCCGCCAAAGCGCCCGCCTGCCTGATTGTCGTCAATAAGCGAGATTCGATTGACGCCGGGGACTTCGCCACGGCCTTGGGCGCCTTCCGCAAGGTTCTCCAGGAAATGGACCCCAAATTAGGCGCGGCGGAGGTCTTAGCCATTTCGTGTAAAGAGGCTCAGACGAATGCCTCGAACACGAAGGATCCTGGCAGTATACAGACGGTGATTGCCAGTCTCGTCGATTCCTTCACGACGATGACGTCTATGCCTGTTGGTCTACAAGACCTTCTCGGTGTTACGGAGCGACAGCGTCAGCTCCTGGTCAAGTGCCGACACCACCTCGAGGAGTTTATGCTGGAAGCTCTGCCTGAAGACCAGGGAGTTGATGCGGATACAGTGCTAGCGGCAGAGTACCTGCGATACGCAGCAGCTAGCCTCGCGCGGATCACGGGCCGTGGGGAGTTTGGTGACGTTGAGGACGTTCTCGGTGTTATTTTCGAGAAGTAAGTAAGGTTCTGACGGGCTGGCGCCTCAGTCCATTGCCTCAATGTTATACCCATGTCTCATGCCCATGCCCTATACCCATTGTCACGGAAGCGCATATAACTAACGTGAGTCTATTCTTAGGTTTTGTGTAGGGAAATGAGGCATTCTGCCGGTTTGAGTCGATCGTTGTCTATTGCAGAAGCTCGCGAGTCTAATGTCTATGTCTATCGAACCAAGTCTATACCCTAGCCATGTTGGCGAGAGAAAAGAAGGAGAGGAGAAATTGTTGGTGTACAACAAGCGATCCGCCACCAGGGCTTCACGAGAATGGAAAAGAATGTGATGTGTGTTTTTTTTGATGATGCTGTTCCGCCATGCCATGCCATGCCATATGCCCATGATGTCTTCAAAGGCTGTCCTCCAACTCCGCCCAATGCAGTGTTGCTGATGCAACCCAAGCCGCCATGCAAATGCTGAAAACAAACTCCGCCCAATGCAAGTATGCGACCCTATTCCGTCAAAGGATCAACTCCCGAAAATGCTATCTTATGATGCTGAGAACGCCGGTGCAATGCAGGTGAAGAAGAAGTGGCTCCGTCTCATACGGAGGCTTTACTCGTCTCCCTCAGGCTCGTTGTAACCACTTCGGCCCTTGTTGCCCTTGGCGTCTTCATCGTCACCGTCTTTGTTGTATCCCGAGCGGCCAGAGTCCACGACGGGGCCGTTGTATCCTGATCGACCAGCGTCGGCTTCAGGATCATTGTATCCTGATCGACCGAAGTTGGCGGTTGTAGCGTGGGAGCCAGAGCCGCCGAAGGAGCGGTTGGTGGGGGTGAAGTCGAGGCTGAAGGCGGCCATTGTGATGAAGTTCTTGATGGTGTGGTTGGAGGTTGGTGTCTGTGTGGTGGGATGTAGAAGGAGATGTGGTTGTTGAAGCGTATAAGATGGTGGTGATGGTGGTGGAGCTCTTGTTAGATGCAGTGAGTGAGGAGTGATGATGAGGATGTTGATGGTATTTTTCTAGAAGAAGAAGAAGAACAAGGTCCTTATATAGAAGCCATCTCTCAGCATTGCAAATCCATCGCCTCCTAGGCACCTTGGCCTTCCGTCAAGCCCATCCAAGCCGCACCAAGAACGCCCTCCCCCCCGGGATGCAACTCCACCACCCAACTCTCGCTCGCGACGGCTCAGGATTTCCTAATCTAGGAGGACCCCGGCACGTCATGGGGGGAGGAAGCAGAATAGCAGAAAAGTTTCGTCCCCAAAAAAGCGACGGGACGAGGAACTGCGCCATAGTCCCACGCCCAGCTCAGCGCCATTTCGCCGAGCCTGAGTTACCCGGGAAAGCGAGCGAGCGGGTTGCATGGATCTTGGGATGACTGGTACACGTAGGGCTGAGCGCGCTGACGGGTTACAGTTACATGTACAGTGAGTGAGTCGAGTGCGAGAAGTGCGAGAGGTGGGCTAGCGAGCGGCGCATGGGCTGTGGCTGATGCGGTGGGATCCCGGCGTTGGTCCCCCTGTAGCGAATGCCCTAGGATGGAGAAGGGAAAAGAAGGGAAAAAAAAAAGGTACCGCAGCATTGTGATGGGTTCTGCTTGCAAGTCTAGGGCACAGTGAGGCACGGTAAGGTACCCGTCTGGGTGCGTGGTAGCCTGGCAGCCTGCCTGAGGCCCTGCTCTGCCCTTAGGTAAGGCAAGGTACCCCCAAGGTCCAGTGTCTATATCCAAGGCACCTCACTACGATCCCTGCTGCTGGAGTTTTGTAACATCGTCCAGAGCATCCTCATCATTTACCTGTCACGGCAACGCTCCCGGGACTCGGGACTCGGGACGCTGGACTCGTGGTGGTGAAACGTCATGGCCCCCAATGGGGACGGGCTGATTTGACACCCTCCACCCCTGGTGATTTCACATCATGACTTGCAATTCCATCGACCCATCTCCTGACATTATCAAATTATTCCCATCGCTTCCATTCGTATTGCCTGCTGTCTAAGCAGGTTCCCCGGTGCGTCTTGCATCGGCCAAGCCTGATCCACCCGTCGCCGAGGTCAGCGCCGGCAAAAGGACGCCTTGTCCGTGTCTTCCGCACTTGGACTTCGGCCTTTTACCTTCTTTGCTGATCCTCTGCGATACCTGGCTCTGCCTCGTGAGTCACTCGGCTCGTTCAGGTACATGTAAGCAGCAACGTCACATGTTACGAAGGGAACCATCAACTCGAGGACAGATATTCGCTGCCGTCGAGGTCGATAGCGCACGGCAGCGTACGTCGCCGAGGGACTATGGATACGTGATACGGGGTCTTTGCTTCAACGAGCGACGGCATGTCCCACGGCTCGGAGGACGCTATTTTGGGTACCGATCGAATGATTGTCCCGGTTAGGCGGACGTCGAGTCTCGAGTCCGAGGCTCGTAGAAGAATGATTCCGCTTCGAGCAATACCAGCCGCTGCCTCACCGAGGATAGGCCCATCGATGCCTATTCTGCAAGGCTGTGAACTTTTGAAACTTTGGTCCAACCGTCCACTAAGACTCAGAATCAGTAACACCCGAGACGAAGTCTTCCGCCACGGATCAACACGGTCCCGCAAGCACGTTCCCCCCTAAGCGCCGTAAAAATAGCAACCCACTCTCTCATTGGCCGCTACACGCGCTTCGTGCTGACAGGCTACAAACTTCCCCTGCTCGCCATCAGCCAGCCGCAGCACAGCCTCGGCGGATGATTCTGGGCTTTATTAGGGTTCGAAGCCGAGGGTTCAGCCCGTCTAAAATTTTCAATATGGCCGGATTTGCCCCGGTCCGTGGAAGTCACGGCCGGTTGCCTCTGGCACTTTGACGCGGGCCGTAGCGCTCGACGTCTCTCGTTTGGTACGGTTGACGGTGGAGGGAACTGGTGGACCATGCGCCGGCGGGAGGATCTGGCCTCTCCTCGACTTCTCGACCGATCCAGCCATCAAACGTTTCACCATCGAATACACGCACATGTTGCCTGAAAGGCCGTTGACAGTCATAGTCGAAACTCGGTTCCAGGCCTGAAGAATGCTGCGCTGCGCTGCATGGGAGAGGGACGAGGTGCTCCTACAATCTACATACTATCACACTCCACCACCTACCTTCAGAGCTCATCCTTTCTCATATCCCCATGAGTCTCCCTCGGATCCTGCATTGCCATGATTTTGACCACTAAACTCGTCCATCCCGTAAAATGTTGAGTCCGCTGTCCGGCTCCGGTGTCAGGATTGTATTGCTCCCACGCGAACCCCGTCTCCTCCCAGCTCTTGTACACCGTGTCCACGAGGTTCTTGCGCAACTTGGTGAACAGGGTGTGCGCCTTGCGCTTAAAAGGTCCATCCTGTGCAGCGACGTTCTAAATGTGGAGGTTAGTTTCACTGGCTTGCACATGTGGTGTGCCGTGAGCACTTTACAGGGCCAAGCTTGACTTACCTGGAGTTGAGTGAGGGCGAGGTAGTTGATGGGCATCCAGACCGGGCTGCGCCAGTAGTTCTCATTCGTACCGTAAAACTCATCCTGGGGGCTGAGACTCCTCAGACCATGGGGGCTGAAGAGGTGGCTTTCATCGCCAATGAGGTCGAGGATCTTGCCGAGCTTAGTGTCATCGACCTTCATCAAGCCGACAAGGAAGGGGAAGAGAGAAATGTAACCCTTGTGACAGACGAGCGCGTGCTCTTCAAACTCGTCGATGGTGGCGTCACAGAAACATCCTTCCTTCTCCGACCAATGAAGATCGCTCAAGTTGTGCTCGATTGCGTTCAGGTTCTTCTTGTACTCTTCGACATCCTCCGTCATGCCCAAGGCATCCGCGATGTTCATAAGAGACTTGGCCATCAGGCCAACCCATGACATGAGATCCACATGAAGCTCTCCAGGGCTAGGTGGCTGTGGTCGAGGGTAATCATCTAGTCCGCTTGTGAGGATGTGTGTCTCCGTGCGACCTCGCCAGCGGTATGCCTCCTTGGTCGAGAAAGCCTCGCGGTCGTACGTTTTGATGTCGCCACGCTGAGTCTTGCGGAACCAGTCATACTGACGACGAAGCAGGGGATAGAGCTTTAGGAGAAAGTCCTCACCCAGCTCTTTGTTTTCAAGATGCGCCATCTTCAGAGGATCGGCTTGCGATAGCTGCTCCTTCTTTATGCCTTGTGTGCCATTGGCAGCTCGGAGACGTTCCATGAATCCCTCAATGATGAGAAACAGAGTCGGTGGATTGGCATAATGAGGATATTGGACTTGGAACTCCTCCGGCACTCTGCTTCGCGCCTCGGGGCCCAGAATCTGTTCTCGAGGAATCCAGCCATCTGCATCCATGGTGTTGTACCAACTCTTGACGATGTCCAAGGTCAAGTCGATGTCCCAATCGGCGATCGGAATCAGGTGGAAACCCTCGTCCCAGAGGAAGCCTCGGGGGAAGAAAGGTCGAGACGGGACACTCGTGAACAACTCGTACGGGCCTTCTAGCTCCTGCTGCTTACGCGCTCGTGCCTCTGCAGTTTCATCCCAGAAACCGTCGTTCTCCTCCTCATATTCCGAAGCGTATGATCGGTCAATGAGCTGGTGTCCGTGAAAATATCCTACGCCTCCTAGGAGATTGGAAAACATGCTTTTGGCGAACCGCTTGTACCTCTCTGCATTGTAAGGGGCCTGAAGATCAAAGATGTTTTTGAACCGTTCGGCAAACGAGATAGAAGTCTCCTTAATCTCACGGGTGACATCTTCGGGGGTGACTTCCTTGCTACTGGATCTTGACGAGAAAATAACATCGAACTCGAATGATCCCTCAAACGTCTTCTGTACAATTTGTACGTTGCCCTTGCCAGGGTTGTGTGGTAGACGATAGATCTGCCAGGCTGGTGGCGGGTCCGTCATGTCGGCATTCTCTTGGACGTACTTGACGGCGTCCTGCATTTGCTTGAATACCACGGGCTGGCCCTGCCAAGCAACCTCATCGGGTATCTCTGCGCTCACCACAATAGTCTTATCGCCGTGGCGATCCTTCAAAAGCTTGTGCCCAAGCTTTGGATGTTTTCCCTTTCCCTTGGTTACAACAAGCTTGTAATCGCCAAGGGATTTTGAGTTGCCTTTCAATTCGACATCGCCCTCAAGGCCAAACTCGGTGCCCAGCTCCTGGACCTCGAGCTCGCCCGGACCGTCTTGCACGATGTAGTAGTACACCATCGTCTTGGTATCTGCCGGCGCGTCCTCTCTTAATTTTCCCTTAATTCTGGCAGCCCAGCTACCACCGTGGTTTCCACCAGGGATTTTCACAAAGGACGTCGTGAGTTCGATCATGTTGAATTCATCGTGAATTGACTGGACACCGCCATTGCGCGCATCATACTCGTCCCAGCCATATCCGTGAATATCGTCTCCCTGTTCGCAAGTATATCGGAAGCCTGAGATCCGATCAGCTTTCTGCGGTTATTGATTCTGATTTTTGAACTGAGGGTACCTTTCTGAATATCCGAGTAAACGTCGATTTTCCCCCACATTAGTCCCGTCCATAGAGCATCAGGGGTTCTTGGCCTTACACCAAAGTACAAGTTTGGCTTATAAGGGCCCCAGAAGAGACTTTGGTTATTCTGGCGGCTAATCTCGTTGGTGAGTATAGTTGCATCTTCGGCGCCTGCGACTCCTCCCACCGCGAAGAGCGCCACAGAGAGCAATTGGGCGAACTTCGCCATGGTTTCAATCACTGAATTGCGTCTTCAAAGCTGGCCAGAGCTTTGGGAGGCAAGATAAAGACCAGCGCTAGATTATCAGGAAATGGAATATGCCACCAACGAAAGTGCTCGTGTGAACACGTTTGAAGTGTGAGCAATGCAAGGCTGAGAATCAGGAGCTGTTACGATTGAGCAGTCCTAGCTTCGCCCAATCATCGAGCTCCGTCAGTCAGTCTCAGCCACATTGAAGCGGGGCGCCCCACGATACTAACCATAAGCGCCACATGTTGAACCTCAGCCTCCTCTGCCTAGCTCATCATTCTTCAACTTTCCATCCCCGAGTAACAAGCCCATACAAAAACCACACATCATGGCCGACTCACGCCGCCACCGTCGCCCGGATAGCCGTCAGATGTGGGAAGAATCTGACCGGCGAGATCGACGCGGCGGGCGCGATCGCGAAAGAGATCGGGATGGGCAGGATCGCAGAGGCGGTTATCGAGACCGATCGCGTGATAGACGAGGTGGACCTAGGGATCGGTCGCGGTCACCAGATAGACGCAATCGGGATCGCGAAGGCGATAGGAATCGTCCGAGAGACAGGGGAGCAGAGAGACCTAGAGGGGGACGACATGACGACAGGGAGAGAAGGGATAGGCGTAGAGAAGAAGATGACGAACCGCGTCGGCGCGATGAAGAGAGACATCGAAGGAGTATGACTTTCGCCCAACTTTTGGTCACTATTATAGCTAACGCAACCCTAGGCAAACAGCGTCGTTCTGCATCCCCCCGGAGCAGAAGTCGCTCTCGCTCCAACTCCCCATCAAGAGGCCTCCCCACACGCACTCGCCCTGACAGCACCTTCAATGCCACCGCTAAGAAGCCCATGTCCTTCAAAGTCAACCCCAGCGATCGCGCGCGCAGCCACTCACCACCCAACCGGGATACAGAAATGCCTCCAGCAGACGACGATGAACCCCTAGTAGAGGAAGACGACGATGACATGGCTGCCATGCAGGCGATGATGGGATTTGGCTCTTTTGGAACCACAAAGGGTAAGAAAATTGCAGGGAACAATGTCGGCGCGGTGAAGAAGGAGAAAAAGACAGAGTATAGGCAGTATATGAATCGGCAGGGCGGATTCAACAGGCCTTTGAGCCCGGGTCGGTGAGGCCAGGGTGAGGGAGGTTGCGTGGTATGAAATTATGATATTAATCGGGTGTTTCTGAGGTGTTAGATGGGTAAAAGGTTCCTTTGACTGGACGGCGCCTCTTTAGAAGAATGCATCATTACGAAGGATATGATGTGTGAATTCCACACCAAGACACAAAACGTGTATATGTCAACGGTCAACTTTAGCGATGCGCAAGTTGATAAACGCCTGTCCGCATTTCAAGATTCCGTGTATTGAACGATTGCTCATCCCCATCTTTGGCAACACGCGCTTCTTCTCTCAAACCGCTATGTGCTAATATAAACATTACGTACGGAGTACTGCGTTTGGTTCATACATTGACGCAGTCCCAAGTGCTCTGCACCCGATTATCCTTTATGCTTTGTCCTCCTCCTTCTCATCGGGCGTCTCACCATTAGCTAGCGTTGATACATCGCCCTCTTCTACAGTGGCAGCACTTTTAACTTTCGTCTCGTCTTTGGCATCATCCTTGGCCTCTCCCTTGCCATCTTCGGCCTGGCTTGCATTTGCTCTCCTCCTCCTTCGTAACCTGCGTTCCTCTTCGGCATTTTGTCTTTTGGCCTTCCTCAAGCTCTCTCGCTTCTCGGGATCGTTGTCATCTGCTCCATCGCCACCTCGCATGCCTTGGAGCATTGCCGCTGCTCTGTCTGCTACATCGTCTTCGGCTTCTCGAGGAGAGGTAATTGGAGGACTAGAAACGTTTCCATCCTCGTCGATGGTGGGCTCTGGGCTCTTGAGCGTTGCCTCGGCTTCTGGAATCTCGTTGAGGTCGGGAATCTTCTGGCCTGATGCGACGCGAACTTGGTGTCGATCTTTGAGGCGTGCACGTCGTCTTCGGTCTCTCTGATCCCGAGCTTGGGGCGCTGCGGCACGAAGTTTCTCGAGCAGTGAGTCCATGGCACCAGTACTTGTAGGAGATGCTGGCCCAGCCTCCGTAGTCGCAGCTGTGGCCTTCAGATGAGCATGCTTCCTCTTCATGGATGCCTCATTGCGCTTCCTTGTCTCTTCCATTTGGACGTTCTTTTCTCGTGATTTTTTCCACTCGCCCACGAACATGGCCAGTTTGGCGAAGAAGTCTCTCCTGGCATTTTCGTCTGCAGCATCTTCACCGTAGAAGACCATAATATCCTTATACACTCGCATCATCTCCTCCAAGTAAAGCTCCATTTGTTCAGCCTTCCTTCTGGCGTCCTTCATGCATCTCTGCACAATCTGGCTGACACGGTCCTGAGGATGAAACTTCTTGGGGTCGCTCAAGTTGCCAGAATCCAGAGACCTTTGAACGTTGCGGATGTTATCGATATATCTTTTCGCGTCGGTCTGTAGTTGTTCGATATTGACCTTCTGAACCGCCATAACTCCACCGATGTCGTTTGCGAAGCCCTCCCACTCGGGGTATTGATTTCGGACAATTCGTTCAACTAGATCCGCCAACGTCGACTCGTTCTTGTCATCCTTGACCATGCCCAATCTAGCAAGAGAGCTGAGTTTGAAACCTCGAGCTTGCTTGTTTGCGTCGTTCATGTAGTTACCGATGTCCAAAATCAAGCCGAGAACATTCATGAGCGATACAGAATCTCTCAGAGACTCAGAGACGGTGACGACTTGACGGATCTTTTCGTTGATCTCGTCATAGTCTGCTTCAAAACTTCTGGTCAGTGCTAGAGCCCTCATTCGGCTCTTCCAGTAGTGATGCAACTCAAAGGCAGTAAACAGATAAATCTGATCTTGTCGCGTAAGCTCGTTAGGATCTTGCTCGCGACTCTGGGTGTTAACGTCTGGTCCAGTCAGGTCCTTGCTATACGGTGCCATCTGCTTGGCTGTGTTGTCAGGGATGTTGCATAGATCATCTTTTTGCAAGAAATCCATGACTACAGCGTTGTCTAACATATCTGTGTCGCAATGGATGATCATCTGCACAATCTTCTCAACAGAGTGCTGGGAAAATTTGGCAAAAGCAATTTCTACACCGCGTTAGTTTGGGATGCCGGTAGTCATGCTCACGGCACTCACCATATGCCTTCCGCAAATCGGAAGATATGATTTGCTTCTTGTCATCCTTCTTAGAGCCGCTCCCAACACCAAGCTTCTTGATTTCTTTCGCCATAAACAGTTTCTCGACTTCGTCCAAAATACCCTTACGACTGAGTTCATTGTACTTCTCTTCTCGCTCCTCGGCGGACGGTGTATGAGCAGCCCAATGGCTGGTCTCAGGGGCATCGACCTTGTCCCAATGGAGTGCCTTGAGCTTCTTCTTAGGTCGAACGACAGGTAGACCAATGCCCGGCGCAGGAGCGAATGCGGGTGCCTTGGATAAGAAGTGACCAGACATGGCACCGGGCATAGGTGG
>JAMYIC010000203.1:0-11334 GCA_024112705.1 Microcera coccophila | reverse complement strand
CCGTTCGCATTCGTTGAGTATCCATGTACACCGTCCTGAAGGTACTAATTTACAATGAATTACACGTCAACACTTTGTGTGCAACTTCTTGAATGACAAATATCTAATAAGACCTTAGACCACAATCTAAGCTCCAGCTCGTGGTGAAGGAGTCACCAAGTTGAGCTCTGGGAAGTACTGCGAAAGCTTCCTGGGATTTCGCACCTCTGCCCGCGTCGGCTCCTCGTCCTCTGATGGTTGATCGAAATCCGGGCTGTTCGCTCCCTCGAGAATTTGTACCGAACGTCTCTTGACTTTGATGTTACCCTGTGCTGGCATAACTTTCTTGGCCGGCGGCTCGCTCGCTGATGAACTATGGGGCTGGACATTGATGGGAATCTCTCGTAGTGGCGTGATTATCTTGGATCGGCGCGCGATGTCTGGACTCAGGCTGCGCGAGGGGCCGAAGGGAAGCGACCCGGACATCATCTTGCGGTATCCATCAAGATCGGCTTGTCGTTCAAGGGCCTCGGGTCCCGCCCCGTCGCTCTGGATCTTCTCGTTGGACGTCAAGCCCTTAGCTTGAACGAAGGCACTGGAGCGTACGTGGCCAGGAGCGCGCTCGTAGAACCTATCGATGATGGGATGGACCATGACGGTTTGCCCATGGATTGTGAGTATCGAGTTGGTGGGCACGTTTACCCAATTCTCTGCTACAAGGTTAGCCTTCCAGCCACTGTCGAGTTTTGAATCTTGGCGCACCTCGCTCGAATGTGAGTGGTTCGCTGGCCACAAGAACGATATCGGCGCCCCTGTCCTGTCGGTCCATCTGGTACTGCCTGTCATCCACGGCCGGTGTCCGCGTGGCCCATTGTGTACCGGACGAGTAGTATAGGCTCGCAGCTTCGTCGGTTGAACTACTGATGTACCGTGTGCAGATGATGCTATGGCCGTCCGTGACAGCAAAGTTGAGCAGGCTTCTGGTATCGACATCCTCGCCCTGAAGCACACTTTCGGGAATCGCATCAATCATCTCGTTGATCTGGGCAATTGTTCGCTCCACAGCTTTTTTCAGCACAGCCGGCCCGAATCCGGTCTCGGGACAAGCGCTTGGGTCATATCCGAATCGCTCGAGGGTATCCAGAAATAGGGCGAACGCCCACTCACTGTCAGTTCCGCCTTTGACACCAAGATACCATTTGTCTGCCAGTCGTTCGCCGAGGCGGCGTTTAATGTGTTTCCAACCTCCCAGCCCTCCGTTATGCATCCACATGAGGCTGCCATGTGTGAACGGGTGGCAGTTGTCCTCGCTCAGGGAGCCTTCAGTCGTCGCTCGTACATGACCAAAGATGAGCCGGGAAGCCGTCTTGGAGGCAATCCGTTGTAGGTTCGTGCAGTTCCACGCAGGGACAGTCGAAGTGAACAGACAGGGCGCGGCACCCAGCTTGAGATCCGTGTAGAAACCTATTCCAAAGCCATCTGCATTGTTCTGTCCTCGTCGTGTATCCTGCGAAAAGGGATCGGATCTCGGTCAGAGCGGCTGGAGGCTCGGTTGCCGGGGGGGATTGACTCACCAGGCGCAACCGAGAGTCAAAAGACTGCTTAAGAATGGAGTGCGTCGGGTCGAGGATCAGTTTCGAGAGGAGGATCTCGTCGCTCCCTTTGTAGAGCTATGGAGCGACAGGAGTTAGCAACTCGATGACAGCACTGTCGGTGCATCGACGAGCCGGCCTCAGCGTCCGACAGGGGGCGGGAGCAGACGTACCAAGAATCTACACATTTTGGATGATGGCTAAGCGACGATTCCAATGAAGTGAGGTCCAAGTGAAGTGGGCGCTAGGCAATACTAGAAGAAAGAGAAGAGCTGTTATCGACCCCTAGAAGGAGCCGCTGAAATTGGAGGATTACCGTTTGGTAGTGTTGATTGCGATTGCTGAATCACTCTATGGGATGACACCATTGCTTTTGGTTTTTGCCTCCTTGCGAACGGGCCATTGCTCTTTAAGACAGGGCTGAGCACATGGAGCTAGGAGACGGTCTAGGCCGCGTCAGAAGAAGAAGGAATCAACGATGGAGTTGTGGCATTGAGGAAACAGTCGGCGAAGCGAGGAAATAAATATTTCTGGGAAATATCTGTCCAACTTAAAGTTAAAATAGGGCGCAGGTGAGTCTTCAATTGGTCACTGCCGTGTCACGACATCTGGCCCGCGATCAGGGTGCGTCAGCGGCATCAGCTGTGTAGCAGCGGCCTGGAGGGCTAAAACGGGCTAAAGAGCGACGAAAAGGTCTAGAAAAAGGGCCCAATGAGAAAGTCAATCCTCAGAGTCCGGGGGAGTGGCTCCCGGCAATGGTGACGGTGGAGCTCTCGCGTGAGACTGATTAGGTTTCGTTCCAACGACCTGGAATCGTCACCCACGACGAATACAGTACATTACGGCATTGCAACGACAACTTGGAAACGTGTCTTACAATCCAATATCACGAGTTGCACAATCTTGAGCTTGATAATTCTCTCGTTGAAAACACTCTCAAATTCTCACATCACGTCACCTATCCCCTGTGAAGCCGTCATCTCATTCTCCATACATCCTACAGGGCAGATCGCCCATGGTGAACAGCACAGACCGACCACCCAGGCGCTACTGCGCGTCGTAGCGCTCCTCAACAGCAGGCTGCACGTCCCCCGAAAGGCCGCTGTAAGTTGACGGGGCGACAGGGGCTGGCCTGCTCTCCCTACCTGAAGCAAGCAACTAAGCTGCACTCTTCCAGCGGCCGAGCTCACTGATGGCGGGCGGCCCCACCAGGGCTCTACCGCACCGAATCCGGCCCGCGCTGGCTAACGCGATGGAAAAAAAAAAATCCATTTACACGCTTTTGCGCGTTCATACACGATCACGACCCACGGGCGCGCGACAGCTCCACACGATCCTCCACCTCTTAACCCAGCCTTCTGCCTCATCCGAGAATCACACTCACTCTCGACTTCATCTGCCATGTTTCTCTCTCTCCGCCTCGTGCTGTAATACTCCTGAATTTTGATATCTGTTTGTAACTTATGTTCAGGTTTTTTTCAATTTGGCGTTACTATTTGTAGAAGCACAGATGGATCCCTCGTACGCCTCGTCCAGCTCGCCTGGAATCATGTCGTCACCAGCCGATGCCATGGGCAACGGCCTTCTCTCGCCAACTCGAACGTCACGACGAAAGGAAAAACGCAACCCGTCCGTTACCCCCCGGAGATTTGGCCGTTTTTTCACCCCTCGGTCCACCATCACTGGCAGGAGGATACTGGGCAATTTGGATTCTTCATCCACCAATCGCCGACCCATCTCACCACAGTCCTTGTTCAGCGACCACTTGACTTCGGATCTATCACCATCACCTACTAAGCGACTGGGATTTACAGACGAAGGATCAAGGAAGAGAAGATGGCAAGAAGACTCCGAGCCATCTGTCAAGCGGAGGGACTTTCTATCCGACGAGATGCCTCCTCCGCCTCTCAACTTGCTGCGAGCCACTCAGCCGTTGCAAGACCAAGATATCCCCATGCTGGAAGCCTCTACAATCACTATTCAAATTAAGGATACTGCTGGCGATCGTCGAAGAGCCACACTGGTATGACACGATTCACTCACCGCTGTGTTCATATTACTAATTTTAACAGAGGCAATTCTTCAAGGCTAGTCGTGAAGGACCTCAAGACGCCAAACGAAAGATCAAGGCATCTCCTGAAGCCTTTCCGGCAGAGGCAGTTTCTGCGGATGCCACCGAACCTCAGGGATACCAACCTAAGCCAATTCGAAAATTCTGCAACCGCGGCTTCGAGGCCCAACTGCTCGCTCGCGAGCACGGTATCTCATCACGCTATGGCCGCCAATATATTGCAACTCCGGCTTGTGATTCTCGAGTTGAGACAGCCAACTTTTATAGCCATGGTACGGATGTCAGCCCTTGCAGCGCCCATGATCGTGAAGGCGGCACTATCCCCTTTTGTGTGGCCACTGGACACCGAGGTCCCATGACAGCTGTCGGTGATGAGGAGGGTTATGTGCGGATATTCAAAGACGGCCAGTTGAATCACTTCCAGGTCCACGATAATGCCATCATGGATATCGCCTTTTCTGAAGATGACATGAGGCTGGCTGCCGGCGGCGGAAACCGTTCAGCCAGCATTGTCGACGTTCCCACCCTCACCGTCGCCGCCAAACTTGAGAATGGCCACGACGACTCATTACGCCAAGTCGCGTTCCAACCGGGGCAAGGAGACGGGAATATCGTAGCAACTTCGGACCGAGCCGGCCGTATCCAGATCTGGGACCTCCGCGCTTCTTCCAAAGCCGTCCTTTCCTGGTCCACCCCCTATTCTAGTAGGGACGTTAATCGTGAACCCTTCTCGGCTCGAACTATCAACACCCTTGACAACGTCCATGAACGCACCGTTCATGGTACCACATCTTCCGCCTCTGTCACCGCCATTCGCTGGTTCCCTGCCGGACGCGAGAACCTCCTACTCTCCGCCTCTGAAGCAAATGCCTCTATCAAACTCTGGGACACTCGGTACATTAGGTCTCGCCGTGAGACAGCCGAGACCCCGCTCGCTGTCACGTTGGAGCCTAGCACTCACACTTTCCGCCCGTACGGTATCACGTCACTCGCCTTGAGCAGTGACTCGGCGCGACTTTATGCGGTGTGCAAGGACAACACCGTATACGCCTACTCAACACCACATCTCATGCTCGGCCACGCCCCTGAGCTTCACCAACAAGCTGATAAGCGTCGCCCAACCGGCGTCCAAGGCCTCGGTCCTCTATACGGCCTCAAGCATGACATGTTCCGCGCGCAAAGCTTTTATGTTAAATGCGCTCTCCGTCGTAGCAGCACTCAATCCGAGCTTCTCGCCGTCGGCAGCTCCGACTCCTGTGCAGTCCTCTTCCCCACAGAAGAGCGCTATCTCCACAAACACTTCGCTCAAACTTCCCACGTCTCCACCGACTCGGTCATGCCCGCGGCTTCTCAGTCCTTTTCCTCCTCCTGTTCCAGCACACCCACCTCGGCCCTTCCCGTTTACCGAGCCGGCACGCCGCTCATCAGAGGCCACAATCGGGAAGTCACCGCCGTAGATTGGCAGCTCGATGGAAGCCTGGTCACAGTGTCGGACGATTATAGTATTCGTAACTGGAAGGAGGATGAGGGACATGCGAGGCGTTTAAGGCAGGTCGGCGAGTTTGGTGGAGAGAGGCATATGTGTGGATGGGCCGATGTGAGTGACGATTGGGATGATGACGAGGCCTAAATGATAAGGCAGTCGAGGAACAAGGATCGAGAGAACAGTGGAGGACTGCGCACTCGTGTTTAAACGATATACCCATTCATCCAGGTAGCATTTCAAGTCTGGATCACTCTATAGCGTAGGAGTTCTTATGGTTGGTTAGCATATTGTTCGGTAAAATTCTCACGACGATATGATTACTCTCGCATCTCACAGCTACTTGCTTATTAGATTGGTTCATACAATGCATGCTGTGGTGTTTCAATGCGAATGTTAGTTTCATCTATGAGGTACCTATCGCCAACGTTCTACCACCCAAGTCTACTGTTGCTTGCGTGCTCTAGGAATATATCGACGTGTACACACCCTAAGAAGAATCCCAAACTCCAATCATGCTGTCGTGTACCTCCCATATCCTGAATCGTTGATGCTACGATACTAAAAAAAAACCGAAAAAAAAAGACAAACACAAACCCAATTTGCAAGGCCCGCCCTTGTTCCTGTAACTCCGGTCATCATGAGTCATCAAACGCCGTCTCTCTCACTACCACGTTTAACTAGTTCTCTGAGCTGAAATAAAGGCACCCAGGAGGACAGCTCCAAAGCCAAATATTATCAGCCAGTTGACGACATGAACACCCTGGACCTTCTTGATGGCCACCCTGAGGCTATTAGCAAGGTTCCCTGGATCAACTGTCTGGATGGGTGCAGGCAGTGGGGCTGCGTCTTGGAATCTCATAGATCTCGACGCAGGGCAAAGATTCACGTCGGCTAAATTAGAGACGGTAGGATGACTCGGCGGCAATTGGTCATGCTTGGAGTCCCTTGAGCTCCCTTGTTCACGTCTCCGTTTTGTGAGATTCCGGGCGCTGCCTTCGCTGCTGGACGTGGCTCGAGACGATCTGGTACTTCGTTCCTTGGCGACGAAAATGCTGTCCCTGGGTCGAGCCCTCAGAGGATTCTGGAGAAAACCGGGGTCCTTGTAATCCACCTCGTCTTGATCGCTGTCTTGCCAAGCCGGGTCAGCACAGACCAGGTCGAGTTGCTGAACAAGGAGGGTCATGTTATCAAAGATGCAAATGGCCTCCTGTACGATATCGCGTTTTTCTCGTGCAGTTAAAAGTTCCTCCGAGTCGGCCAGCCGTTGCTTAAACTCGCGCTTTAGATCTTCGCCATCCACAGGAGTCGAGAAATGAAAGAAGCGAAGAGGTATCGCGTGGCCAGCGTGCAAGTTGAGAAGGCTCTCGGGGACTTCTACTTGACTGCGTACGTCACTTCGACATGGTTGCAGAGTCGGTCTGACTGGCGAGGGGACATGGTCCCAAAACTCTGTTCCAACGGACTCCAGGGCCGCTCTAATAAAGCGTCCGCCAGCGAACAAGGCCATGTACATGATGTAAGAGTAGGCGAGAAGTACATGAGGTCGGTGTTCAACGGACCGCTTGATGTGTTGAATGAAGTCGTCGAGCCGACCCATTTGACCCACGGACTTGAGCTCTTCCTCAACTTGATGCTTCGGCCACCTGGTGAGATCTTCAATGTCTGCTCTTAGGCGATCCGAGCGCATTAGGCCGGGCAAACGGAGGTGTCCGAGCAGTGAATGCATACGGGTGCATGGCAGGGCTTGGTTGACCCTGGGGTCTTCTTGTTTCAATAAGACGGTACCTCCATTTTCCTGGAGGTTATCAGGACCGCACCCATCAGAGTTGACCCTCTTGAAATCAGGTGTTGGCGGGGTATTTAGAATGTTGTTCCATAATGTTTCGAAAGTGATGTAGATGGGCGCAATATGAAGGAGGCCTGAAATATAGATGGACGGATCGGGAGTATGAGGCGGCAAGGCCAGCGGTAGCCGAGCGATAATCAGCTTGTTAAGCTTGGCATGTATTGATCTCGTAGCGATAGCAATGGTCTCAACCAGAGGGCGGTTATGAGACGATTCAGGTCCGGAGGTGGCCATGGTATCCTATGGGCATTTCTGGCCCTTGAAGCACCTGGGTTATCCCACAACGTCTAGGAGCACAGGCACAGGCTAGTGATAGGTTGAGATTTGATGGTAGGAGTAGCTGTAGGACGATAGCAAAATCAGAGGTAGAGGTAGAGGCGACTGTGTTGCAGAGGAGACGGAGAGAGAGTGTGTGTGCGTGTGTGTGCGTTTTGTGTGAGCACGTGCGAGTAAAGTTGAAGGTATCAAGGAACGAGGAAGAGTCGAGAAATAACGACCATTGCCTCTGAGCCGGGGTCCTTCCGTCTCATGCAGATTCAAGATGCGCCCTTTCCCGGCCAAGAAACCTCAGGTCATCTGCATCGTAAAAGGCAAGAGCAAAAGGACAAGCGGAGGAAGTCGTCTCTGTCCGTCTCGGAGAGGTTGTCCCGCGAGCGGAGAATCGCTGATGTTGGATGTCACCCTAACAGCTCACGGCTCGGTAAGATAGAGTTATCGATCTCCCGTCAACGCCTCCCGTCGGCTCTCCGTTGGCTTTTTATTGATTCTGTAGCTTTTCAGTTTCCTAGATCTCTCATCTCTCTCGGTCCGGCCAGAGGGTCCACCCGGGGCCCTTCCCCTCGGGCGAGCCGCCGCGTGCAGTCCGCTCGAGATGATGGATCAACTCAACGATCGGGGTTTGGGTGTCTCATCGCTCGGTTTGGGGCTTTTAGCCCCGCTAGGCGCCACAACACGCGCGGTTAGTGCTCGATATTGGTCGATAGAGTCGAATCTTGGATGATGCCTCGGATCATTTCGACAGCGAATGCCTTCTGCATCAAGATCTTGGCCTGCATCTTGGGTGGAATGATTCGACAGATCTGGAGCGATGCAATACGACCCGATCTCGTTTAGCCAGTGGATGCCTCATGTTTCTCATCCAGGGCCCCGGCCCACAATCCTCCACCCATTCCACCACCAGGGCTGAAAGCTTCACAGTTCGTTACCGGGGTTGTAGTTTGTTGTCGTCTCAAATAAAGTTAAACATTACGAGACACGCATTAGATTCCTGGTCTGGATATCTGGACCTCTCCTCTCGAATTCAATCGTTCTCTTTGTACTTTATCCAAGCTGTTGAAATAGGCACCAATTCCACCGTCGCCTGCCTCCAAGGTCATCATGTTCGACCGTCATGCTGAAACTAATCAAGAAATTTTAAACGGCCCCAATGCCTGTGGTCTCCCCTGTTCGCTCTTCGATCCGTTCTTCTGCCATGCCGTGGCTTTCGTGATTGATGAAGAGAAACGAGACGAAGACAATCGCTGCGCCTATCCAGTACATGAAACCAGAGTACTGGCCATATTGCACCATTTCGCCAATAAGAGATAGAGGGATGGTCAAAGACAGCCCAACCGTCACAACCAGCGGAGTGGTGAGGAGCATCGCCAGGGCCCATGAAATGTCGCTGATAAAGGATGACAGGGAGTTGGACTAAGGCAACGTTAGACCTGCCGATTTCCACGAGCGAATGACGCAAGAGCCGACTCACCAGAATAATGGTCCAAACCCAGGCCGACGGCGGCATCTGGAACTAAAATAGCAGTCAGTGATACGCTCAGGATCCCCTAGGTCAAGGCGATGCCCAACTTACCAGCTCTAACCCTGTAAAATGTAAAACAAAAAACACAGGCCATAGCATGGCCAGGTTGAAGAGACCGACGAGCCCAAAGAACAACTGCATATCCACTCGATTCTCGTCCCCTACCCTGCTCTTCATGACGGTCACATACAAGCCGTAGATGACAGCGCTCACAAACGCCATTGCGTTGCCCACCATGATCTCTCCAGCAGTCTTGTGGGGGAAAGACCCCCTGGCATCATCGCTTTCTTTGGACAGATCTACCATGGACACAAGAATGACTCCGGTGACCGAAGCTAGTACACCGAAGAGCTTGCGGAACGAAAACGATTCGAGGCGGCAGATGGCGCAAAAAATCAGTGTCCAAACGCTGCTCGTCGAGGTGAGGATGGTGCCACTAGCCACACTGGTGTATTGGAAGCAAGCGGACGCAAAGTAGTTGGCGAGGAACCATAGCATGGAGAACTCGAGGGCAAGAACGGCTACCTCCCGAAAGTCTAGTTTCCCTCCCTCCTTCGTTGCTGGTTCAAGGGTATCGTCAACCTCATCGAGCAAACGCTCTGCGGATGTCTCTTCTTCCTCTTCCCGTGTCGTCTTGAACTTTGCGCCATGCCGCTTCCACTCGTTCAATAATCGTCGTACATCTCGCCGCAGTCCTTGGGTTCCGCGTCTTCTTAGATATATGGCAAATCGCGGGACCAAGGATAGGGCGAAAATGGAGCCGTTGACGTAGACGACGAAGAACGGCTTGTTGAAGGTGCTGTCGGAAAACAATGACTAACAACGGTTGTTAACAGGAGGGGAATCTAGAGAGTGGACGCGGAGGCACATGCGCTGGCGAGGAAGTTTGAAAGCGTCCAGAGAAACACGGTGACCAGGAGGAAGAGGATGCCTATGGTCCTCCTCCCAATGCCGCCCAAGCCAAGCTTCTCTCTGAAGCTGTTTTGCGACGGCTGCGACCTGGCCTCGGCTGGAACGGCTGTGACCATCGACGTCGCCAGGTCAAGTGCGTCGTCCGAGAACCGTCGATAGGGATGCTGTTCGGGCGCTCCAGAGCGCACAGATCCGGGATCCTCCATGATGAATCACCACTCGATGGCGACGTCGGGTTTAGGGAGGATCGCAGCTTTGGTAAATGCCGATCGCGGAGAGCGAGTGGATCATCAAGTCTATCGAGCTGGTGCTGGCGAACTCACGAGCTTCAATGAGCGACGGCGATGCTAGAGAGTGTATCATTAGAGTGACAAAGCGAAACGAGAGCACAGAGGTCGGCAAATTTCAAGGTGGGTGATCCAGGTCAGACAAATAACGTTTGGGATCCGCGGGTGCGGTAGGGAAGTCTGGGCAGCACGCGACCAATCAAGGAGGGGAGAATCACCAGGGACACCCCAACTCGGCGCGTCCTTTGGTCTCCAGGATTCGGTACCTACGGTGGGCACATAAGATACCTATCCTGCCTTACCTCAGATAAGTAAGGTGCCCAGGTAAGACACCTAGGTAAGACAAGATAACTCAGTGCAACCAGCTGCCTTGGCTTTCGAGGGGGGGTTCGAGCGCACGGTTGCGGACACTACTGTGTCCATGCGATATCTCCAGCATGAGACTGGGCTGGCTCTTCCCGGAGGGAGCCTGAAATACGAAGCTCTCAGCTTCCCTTATAGGGGGATCTTGGCGTAGGAAGATTGACAGTGGGGGAGGTCGCTGAACGAGAACCAGTGCGTGCGCTGTAAGGTGGAGAAACTCCTGCTAGACCCCCACTAGACATTTGGCGTGTTTTGCCTAAAATGAGTACCGATACATGCACTTCGTACTTCGTATGCCTACACAGTATAAGACTTAGCTATCCTCATCATTGACCACGTCCACCTCGTTCCGCACCTATTAGCATTCGATGTCGGTCAAGGTCAAACCGAGATGCGGATGAAGCCATCGGGTGTCTGTCGAAACCCAGTATCAACCCACAGTTCAAATACTTCGTCGGTGGCTCGAGTTCTCATTTCCACTCAACCGACGACCGGCGTAATGATAGACGCCCCCGGCGATAACTCTCAGACCTGAGATGGGAGGCTTTTCTCTATTCTCCTTCTTCTTTCTTCTCCCTAGCATCAGCCTCGAGTGGGGTTGGCCAAATGGCGATAGAGGAGCTTTTGATCGGGCCCGGTGAGAAACCACTCCCATCAATGAGCCACCTTCCTATTTGTACTGGACTCACTGAACCTGGTACGAACTGGTCCCGAATCCACCGACGTAACGGAGTTGGCCGTCTTGGCCATCGTATTCAAGGTGCCCCAGACAACCCCGAAGTCACAAGTGAGCGAAGGTAACATCGATAGCCTTTCTTCCGGTGCAGTAGGCGATGGGAGTCAGCGGGTGGACCAGGTAGGTTTGGTTGGATATCTGAGCAGGAGAGAACTTGGTGGGGAGCTAGTTGGGCATCGCCTCGTTTTACTGCAAGCCCGTGACCTGTGTGTGAATGACGCACTGTTCGGCAATCAGTCTATAGTATACCAGCAATGGACGGTT
>JAMYIC010002013.1:71444-82179 GCA_024112705.1 Microcera coccophila | reverse complement strand
CCACCCGACCAAGGGCTCAAAATTCTCTTCTTGTTGAGAATGAATCAACAATTCCGGGCCTTTAGGGATTGTGATATTGCCAGCTGGTAGGCGCATGGGTGACTGCAGATGGTCGCCGGTTGCTTGCAGTTGCGAGCATTCAAGGGTGTGCTCTCGGCCAATGAGGAGTGAGGATGCACCGAGAGAAGCGAACTGGCTGATATCCTTACCAGTAGGCTCTCATCAGTGATTACCCGGATATGTAGCGAAACATGGGAGCAAAAGTGATTTCAGTTGCGTGGGAATGATCGGTTCCCTTTCCCTCCCTTGCTACGCGAATCTGAAACCGGCATTATGAGTGCGGTTGTATGATAGCATATTGTTCCCATCAGGAATTCGAATCTCCCCGCCGGCTTACATTGCATAAGTTGATAGGCTAGGGCGGACCTGACAAGGCGAGGGGGTGGTTTCATTTTGCTACCCATGTTTGGGTGCCATCCTGAACCCTGGTTGAGGTGGGCTACGCTGACCGACATCCATGGCTCATCTGTCGGCTCATGTTGTGACGAATGACTGCTGATTAGACAAGACTGCGAGAGCCCGACTCCAAATTCTGATGCTTGGCGAAGAGTTTCTACCAGAGGAGGGATAGATGAATTTATGCGAACGCGATGAGTGGGCGTTGGGTAGACAAGACGACGGACGTTCGTGTTGCACTTGCCATTATGGATATCATATAGCCTTGATACGAACTGAGCAATACTCACGATGCTGCAGCCGCCTTCGTTAATTTGATAGGTCACTTTTCTACCTTGAACCACCTTGCTCCCCACGGCGGGGAGGCCGGGGAGAGGCCAATATTAGCAAAGGTCCCCATTTACAGCTCACTATAGTTCCCCTCTTCCTCTTGTAGCCAAAGGGAAGAAAAAAGCTGGAGGCGATGCATCGTTGTTGGGATAGCGGAATGGCAAAATGGATCTCGAGGTTGTTTTTTTTTTTTTTTTTTTTTTTAGCGTGGTATTTGACAATTCGGCGAACGGCCAGTGACGGTTGGCACAGAGCCGCCTGGGCACTTGCCGCGCAGCAGTGAGCTGCATCAAATTGAGGGCCCTAGGGTCTCCTAGAGGCTCCGAGCCCCCCCACTGTAGCTTTATCCCGGCGAGCCTCTGGTCAGACCGTCAGAAATCATCCGTTGGGCTCGAGCCTGCATGGGTTGAGTTTTGGGATGCGACAAGACCACCCGCGTCGTGAGATGAGCCGAAACGAAGCGAAGAGGACTTGAGAGAAGACCGTATCGAACAAACCCAGTCCTGTCTCTTCGTGATTCAGCTGTTATTGGGAGATAAGGCGCCTTGATGCATCCTGGATTAGAATTATACATGTCAACGTCGCCCGAGTGCTGTCAGACTTAGGCTACATGGTAGGTACTTCGCAGGCACTTTGCGAGACCCCCCTCTGCCGCTCTACCACGAGCAACTACAAGGATAAAGATACACTCGCAGCACACGAGGACGCTTTGGGCTTTGGTTCAGATCGCCGTGCGTAGAATCCCTGCCGTGGTGGCAATTCATAGTGGGGTATGACGTTCAGTCTCAGAACAAAGGAGGGGCAGCGAAGCCATCACGGAGGGGTCAAGCTCAGAGGGACGGAAAAAGAACTCAATCAATCCTGAGTATCATACGGCGAGATGAGCCATTCGGCAAGGGAGGCCAGTACGATGCCGGTGTGCCCAAAGTCCTAGGCCAGGCCGCGTCGGAACAAGTCTTCAGACGAAATTCCTTGCAAGCCATTTGCTCCATTGACTCACGCCGTGTACCTACGCGCCCGCGTTGGGCTGAAGGAGGGGCAGAGCAGCTGGAGGTTGGGCAGGAGAACGCACCCACCTTCGGATTCCAATGAACATTAGTGGCCAGCGAGCAGCCTCAAGCTACGGACCTTTGTGGCATTAGACTGGATCGTGAAATTTTTTTCTCTTGCCCCGACCAAAAAGTCGTCCAAGTCCCCGCAAGTATACCTTAGCAGATGGCATGTACCTGGCCCTCTGTGTCAGCCCTGCGCCCATCCATAGCGGTTTGTGGTTGAGGTCGACGGGCATCGATCGGATGAGAATCAGAGCGATGGGTATCCGTTGAGAGAGAGAGAGAGAGAGAGAGAGCAGAAAGTCGGTCAACGATGCAGCTCGTTTGATGCGCTCGTTTCATATTGCCTCGTTAGAGACCTGCGTGGCTAAGTACTCGTTAGGTAAAACTCATGATGGCGGGGTTGTTTTGATAGAACGGAAGCCGTAATTGGGGCAAATACAGCCCTTCCCAAAATTGTAAAAATGGTCTTGATGAAAATTCACGGTGACTGAAGCTCTATATGTTCCATAGTCACTCATTATTTAGCCTCATGGATGTACTGAAGCAACAACCTGGAACCGTCGTACCATTCTCTAGCTCGATCATGCCTTGATGGATATGGGCCCCCCTCCACGGCAGCCAAGTACCAACCCAATCGATTGCCTTATGCGGCCTCTGATTGGATCATTAGCTGGCAAACAAGGGAGCTCAAACGAAGGCAGCTGGCCCACGAAAGAGAAAACTGCGAGTGCGATGGAGAAAATACCTCAGGCATGTTAGGGCTCTTGAGAGCCGGTTGCCCCGCGCGAGCAGCGGGCCATGATTCACCCCTCCCCCCACTGCCCTTTTAAAACTCCTCCTCCCTCCGCCAGCTTTTGAAATTTTTCTCTCTTCTGCTCTTTGTCTCGCATACCCGGTTCAAGCATCCGATCTGCGAATTTGTACGTTGCCCTTCTCTCATCAAGGCTTGAGCCTCTCCCAATCTTCTGTTCACCTTTGCTGACATCTTCGCAGCACTTTTATCAAAACACAAAGAACCTAACACCTCACAACCGCCAAAATGGGGTATGTCGGCTTTCATCAGAGCAGGGCATCTCAGCCTGACCTCTGATCGACGCGAATCATCAGAACAGCTTCACTAACAGCTTCCACAGTAAGGAGGAGAAGACTCACCTTAACGTCGTCGTCATCGGCCACGTCGACTCTGGCAAGTCGACCACTGTCAGTATTCCCATCCATGCAACCTGCTTATCTCTGGCTGCGCGACCCCGCCATGATCCAGGCGGGGTGTCTGATAAACACACATGGCTAACAACAATATCAGACCGGTCACTTGATCTACCAGTGCGGTGGTATCGACAAGCGAACCATCGAGAAGTTCGAGAAGGTATGCTTCATTTTCCTCGCCATTTCCCCTTTTACCTTCCCATCGAACCGACCTCTTCGCTCGTTCCCCTCGAAACGCGGCGCCGGTTACCCCTCCCGCACACACACACCCAAAATTTTTTACTGCCCCGCCGAATTTTTTATTTTATTTTGGTGGGGCGACTTACCCCGCCACTCGTCTGAGGCTGCGGCGTTGCCCTGCCCCACACATCTGCATCTACACGGCTTCTACAGCTATCAGCCTTGTTACATGTCTTCCAGCTGCATGAGACACAATGCTAACTGAATCACCAACAGGAAGCCGCTGAACTTGGCAAGGGTTCCTTCAAGTATGCCTGGGTTCTTGACAAGCTCAAGGCCGAGCGTGAGCGTGGTATCACCATCGATATCGCCCTCTGGAAGTTCGAGACTCCCCGATACTTCGTCACCGTCATTGGTATGCCGCACGCGTTTTGTCATTCTCTTTGGTGCATTGACTCACATCTCCCTCACAGACGCCCCCGGTCATCGTGACTTCATCAAGAACATGATTACTGGTACCTCTCAGGCCGATTGCGCTATTCTCATCATTGCCGCCGGTACTGGTGAGTTCGAGGCTGGTATCTCCAAGGATGGTCAGACCCGAGAGCACGCTCTCCTTGCCTACACCCTTGGTGTCAAGAACCTGATTGTTGCTATCAACAAGATGGACACCACCAAGTGGTCTGAGGCCCGTTACCAGGAAATCATCAAGGAGACTTCCAACTTCATCAAGAAAGTCGGCTATAACCCTAAGGCTGTCGCTTTCGTCCCCATCTCTGGTTTCAACGGCGACAACATGCTTGCCCCCTCCACCAACTGCCCCTGGTACAAGGGTTGGGAGCGTGAGATCAAGTCCGGAAAGCTCTCTGGCAAGACCCTCCTTGAGGCCATTGACTCCATCGAGCCCCCCAAGCGACCTCTTGACAAGCCCCTCCGACTTCCCCTCCAGGATGTTTACAAGATTGGCGGTATTGGCACGGTGCCCGTCGGCCGTATCGAGACTGGTATCATCAAGCCCGGTATGGTCGTTACCTTTGCCCCCTCCAACGTCACCACTGAAGTCAAGTCCGTCGAGATGCACCACGAGCAGCTCACTCAGGGTCTTCCCGGTGACAACGTTGGTTTCAACGTGAAGAACGTTTCCGTCAAGGAAATCCGACGAGGTAACGTCGCTGGTGACTCCAAGAACGACCCCCCTCTGGGTGCCGCTTCTTTCACCGCCCAGGTCATCGTCCTCAACCACCCCGGTCAGGTCGGTGCTGGTTACGCCCCCGTTCTTGACTGCCACACTGCCCACATTGCTTGCAAGTTCGCCGAGATCCAGGAGAAGATCGATCGCCGAACTGGTAAGGCTGTTGAGTCCGCCCCCAAGTTCATCAAGTCTGGTGACTCCGCCATCGTCAAGATGGTTCCCTCCAAGCCCATGTGTGTTGAGGCTTTCACCGACTACCCTCCTCTGGGCCGATTTGCCGTCCGTGACATGCGACAGACCGTCGCTGTCGGTGTCATCAAGGCCGTCGAGAAGGCTCAGGCCGGTGCCGGCAAGGTCACCAAGTCCGCTGCCAAGGCTACCAAGAAATAAGTTAGTTATTTCTAGAATGGAATCCTTGCTCGGGATCTACGATGAATTACGATCTCGCGCCCAAGGGCTGATGTACCCACTTCTACGACGACATGATCTTCCTTGCTTTGCATGAGCACTCGGCTTTTGTCTTGGGGGCACAAAATGAGAGGCTGGGAATAAGGGTTTTCTCGTGGAATGTTCTCCTGTTGTCATAAACAACGAACCAAAAAATAGAGTCTAGAAGTGCTTCGTGCAACTTGCAAGTTTTTGTGCCACGTGATTGTTCGTGTTGTGACATGTTTTTGATTGTGTCCGCATCGACGCTTTGCCGCTCGTCGACGTTTCTCGTAGATCTCGGATACCGGCGGAAGTAGTTGCTCCTTGTGGATATCCATCCTACGGAAGAAATACCAGCCTGCAACTTGGTGTTAATAGTCTGAGGGTAATCGAAACAGTTAACCGCTGGATGAAAACTATGCTATAGATTCTATGGTTATGGTACAGATGTTATACAACAATACATTTTCTCAGCGCACAAACAGTTTCATCATCTTTGCCCTCATTGCGTGCATTTTTCTTCTCCTTGTGCTGTGCTCGGGCCTCCCCTTTCATCCTCGCTCGCGACCTCTTTGTCCCCATTTTCTGCCCGCATATCTTGTACGAGCTCGCCAAGGCTGCTGGGCCTGGCGTCGATGGAGGTTGCTGCGCTCTGTGCTGGTTGATGTTGTTCCTGAGATGAGGGTTTGGGACCTTGCTCGAAAATTGTATTCTGCGCTTCCTTTTCGAGAATAGGAGCTTTGGTGTTGGCACTCTCCCTCTCGTTGAGGCCTTCCTCGGCGAACTTGGAGAGCGCATCATCCACATCTTGGAGGTCTTCTTTGACCTCGTCCTGCGTGCTCAGAGCTTCAAGGGAATCTCTTGGTAGTTTCAAGGACCCATCTTCGTCGAAAGCATCCAGGTTGAGTATGGTATCGAGCTCCTTTGCCATATCTTCTGTCTCTCCCCTTGACAAGAAGATATCATCCAGGTCCTCTTCTTCCGCACCCTTCATCTTCCTGTGATTGAGTTCATCATTGAGCTCCTCCATTTTCTCCATTTCGATTTCATCATTCACCTCATCTTCTTCCACCTCCGTGACGACAAAGTCCTCACCAAGTTCCTCCGTGGGCAAATTATAGCTGTAGTCTTCGAATTGCTTCTCCTTCATATCCTTGTAGCCTTCTTCCCAAGAGAACACTTTCCCTGAAGCGATGTCCTCGACACACTGGAGAAATGATTCTCGATTCGTACCCTTGAAAGCTGCTGGAGCGTCAGAACGTCCGGCTCGGAGGACTAGTTCTTGGCGCTGACCACCATGCTGGCCAGCTTCGATGCTAGAGTAGCGGAGAGTTTGGCCACGCCAAGGAATCTCGACGGTTTGGTGGATCTCGAGGCCGTAAAATACGTATGGGATCTCAACATCTTTGGAAGACTTGACCTTTCCTAAGTACCGAGGATCGAGCATCTTCTCGGGAATGGAGAAGGTCGCTTGGCTGGGCGTTCGAAGTCGTCCCGCGAGGAGGTTAAACTCAGATACGGCAAGGAACTTCTGCAGATGAATTTGCTTGATATCGAGAGGGAAAGTGCGGTGATGAGCAAGACGCACGTCTACGCTCTGGCTCGGAAGTAAGACGTCATCTGTGTTCCAAGCAACTACGGCATTGAAACTCGCGTCCTCGGGTAGGGTAAAGTTGGATAGATCGGCATCAGGCCCGACAGGAAGGTGAAGTCGAATATTAGGGCCTTTGCCGTCGAGACTAGCGGCCCGATCGATGTGAGGCGCGAAGTTGAGGATGATAGCGGTCGTTTTTTCTATCGTCTCTTCATTGTCAGCCTTGAGAGAGGAAAAGGCGGCGGGATGAGGGATGACGGGGCAAAGAATACGGCGGCTCTTGGTGAGCTGGGATATGGTTGTGTTGGTCTGAGAGTGGAGGATGTGTCCAAAGGTGGCAGTGGTAACCGTTGTGGTGCCACCATATCTTCCGGCCGAGACCTCAGGCAGGGATACTGACTTTGATAGATTCAAAGAGCTCTGCTGCTTGGATTCCGGATTCTTGCTAACGGGCTCAACACATCTGGTCCATTCGCGACGTTTGTCCCTCCATGCCATACTTTTCGTCTCTCGATGAAAGCCCGCAAAGTATCCACTGGTATCGTTGTCCCGTTCGTTAGAGAGAATCGTCTCTAACGTGTTTGATAGACCTCGATTGTGGCGTAGTGTCAATAGTCGGAACACGATATCAGCAGGTGTCTCGTTTCGCTCCTGGGGTGAAAGTTGGTCCAGCAAAGGGGATTCGGAAAGCCATGACACCTCAATTTTCTGGAAACAGATCATTAGTTTCCCGCGTGTCGATCACGAGGGAAGGGACTTACCGCGTCCTTGCCTTGCTGCAACGACTTGATGGAGGTGTTGGTGATGCGTGCAAGCTCTTTCAAGTCTGATTGCAAAGGATTGGTAAATTGACCGATCGATAAAGTTCGACGTTGCAACTTCTGAAGAGCCTCATCAAGCCTCTCGAGCATTGCATAAGCTGATACTTTCCGAGCGGTTATATTGATCCTGCATTCAGTGACCGTCGTGGACATCCTCTCGTTGTTGGCCTCGGTGAGGAACCCTTCGCGAAGTTTATTAACCAAGGGCTGTGGTCCCTCTACGGAAACGTGTTAGTGAAGAACGGCTTCGGATTACGATAGCGTCTTACGAGTGATGAGTGGAAAGAGTTCAGGATCAACCCAGACGTAAGCGCGTCCCAAGTCGTCCACATGATCCTGAATTTCGATGTTCCATTTCAAAGCTAGGATCCTGTGGACATACATCTGCTTCGAGCTTTGAGCATCGGAAGGAAGCGTTTTGATGGGCGTCCAGGGAACTTGTTTGACAATCCAAGGATAGTTGACGGTGTCTCTGTTCTCAGCGACCGGACCTTCGTTATGGTATCTGAAATAGTCCCGGAGTTGGTTCGTCATGAATCCAGCCGATAGAGCTCTTGTCAACTTATCGAAATCTCTCATACGTAAAATCGTGGTATCCTTCGGTCTTAGCTCCTCGATATTTTGAAAAACCTCTTCTGAGCTTTCGCCATTCACCTCCTGGTTTCTTTCGATGAAACGTTCCCAATCCAAGCGCATATTGGCCTCAAGGGATTGCTCTTTCAGCTCCAGGGCCGTCTTCTTCTGGCGCCGCATCTCGTTCGGATTTTTTATGATAATAGCTGCGGCTGGTTTGCCTAATGCGGAGACTCTGAGTTCTTGATCGTGCAGGAGAGCATGACGGAAACCTTTCTGGGTCGACTGATGGCCTGGCTGATGTTCAGGGAGTGTAAGCAGCTCAAGATCTTTGTCATTTGAAGACCTGGGAAGCCTGTTAGGGAAGGATCCCTTAGGTCGTCGTCTGGACCTTTCGTCGGGTCTGGCGCGGTTCGATGAGAGCGTAGACCTCTGTTTCCGGTCGCTTGAGGCCCCGATGCCCAGGTCAAAGATAACATCGTCGGAGAGTATCGTATCTTCGCCGATTTCTTCTGGTAGGCTGGGCCGGCTTGGCTTCCTTCTTCGTGCGCTGGTTGAAGGTTCTCGATTCTTCTTCATCTTGAAACCCTCTGTCGATCCCATGTCAATCTCGACTCCTTCCGCGAACGCAGGCCATTTCGGCTTTCGGGGACCTTTAAGAGGCTCTCCCTTTGCCCCATTTCCTACAGAACCACCAGACTCCTCTTGTGAGGGTTCGGACTGAGGTTTCGATAAGCCCCAGCCTGGAAGATCGCTGTCGGTTTCGCGTTTTCTCCTCTCCGCCTCGCGTCTCTTCTGCTTCTGGAAAATCTTTTCCGCTTCTTTGTCGGATATATCGCCAGATATTATCGCCTCGATCTGAGATTTGTCTAGAGGACCGGACGCATAACGTCGTTGGTTGAAATTATTTTGTAGCTGCGGTGCTCGAATGTTTGAGGTTGCGCGGCGTTGCGCGAGGCTAATTCGACATGCTAAACAAATGCGCGGCGTGCGCAAGGCCCTTGAAAGCATTGATAGTACAAAAGGTCGAAGGAAAGATAAATATTACAAAAGTTGGAAAAGGATGTCTGTGATCGAGTTTTGGTGAGAGACGTCGGAAATTTCGATGCGATCGCTCGTAGATAGTCTTATCGATAACCGATAAGACTTTAAGTGCCGACGTGACACGTCGCGTTCCGACACCGAAATGCCCCTCCGTTATAGTACGTCTCTTCCTCCCAACTACGTCAGTCATAAACCAGATCGCTACCACATACAGGAGCTATTCTGTTCACTTAGGGCTTTGATCTGGGAAAACCGTTAGCACAATGCCCCGTTCTAGCAGAAGACGTCGACCTGTACGTTGATGCATTCGTACCCGGCGCAATGAGAATCTAATCGCGGAACCAGGTCGAGGACGACGGATCCGAAGAGGATATCCGGCCGCGCCAGCGTCCTAATCGCGACAATTCTGATGTAGCGCTTGATGAAGATGCTAGTGATGACGAGATGGACACGAGCGGACACCCCGGACAAAGCGCTGATGACCAGCTTGCAAAAAAGCTGATCCGGTATGCGATCTCCTGCGAATTCTCTCGAACAACAATACGACGGGATGGAATCAAAGAAAGAGGTAGCTATGAGGTATGGGATCTTTGATCTTTCGCTAACCCATCTCAGTACTTGGAAATCAGGGACGGTCATTTAGGAGAATATTTGACCTGGCACAGAAACAATTGAGGTCAGTTTGGGGAATGGAGCTGCGAGAACTGCCTGTCCGAGAAAAAATGACATTACATGAGAAAAGACAAGGTATGCATGTTGCTTTGGAACGGTTGGCCCACTCGCTAACATAATTGAGCCATGAAATCCCAGTCCCAGCCGAAAACAGGATCGGGTGCCTACATACTCTCTTCGACTTTACCGGCATCATATCGAACAGCGACAATTCTCACGCCCTCGAAAACACCAAGCGCAGACGACGAGGCAACCTACGCAGCGTTTTGCACCATGGTTGTGTCGATGATATGGCTCAACAGTGGTGAGTTGAGCGAGCAAAAGCTGCAGCGGTACCTCTCCAGGCTGAATGCGGATCAAATGGTCTCTATGGACAAGACGGAGATGATTCTCAAACGTATGGAGCGACAAGGCTATGTCGCCAAGAAGGTCGATCGACCACCTATCGGTCAAGATGGCGATCATACAATTACTTGGCACATTGGTCCTCGGGCTAAGGAGGAGATCGGACTGGATGGTGTAATGGGGATGGTTCGAGAGGTCTATGGAGGATCAAACCCTGACTTGGAGAAGAAGCTCCGCTCAAGTTTGAGTATCAAGGAGCAAGTGGCAAACGACGAGGGCGAGGAAGAAGAAGAGGAGGAGAATACGAACATGAGCCGAAGGCAAGCTGTTGTCGGTGGGGAGTGATATGACGTACAATGAAGGTGAAGAGCGATCCCCCAACATGTACTCATTACGGCCCATCTTGAGCCGAAGCGGAACCATGATTTTAACACTGGAGTTCATGTTTGGTGCCATGTTCATTTGCCTTCCATAGGGTATCTCTCGCCGAACGCCCTGTAATACAACAAATTCGAAGCCAAAATTCTTAGACTTAGATAACTCTGTCTCGTGTCCCTATTTGAGAGCATTATCCTTCGCGCGGCGGTGGCGGACCGCAGGGCTGTATCATCTTCTGATGGGCATTATCAACAATGGGCCTGCTTTCATAGAGGAATGCAATGAAAATCAACGTACCCGAAGCATCTCCGCCCGTACCTTGGCTATGGGCTCATTCTCTGCTAGAGCAATGTATGATAAAAGAGGTCGGTGGCCGGCGATGGATGAGAACGTGTCGCGTTGAATATTCGTCCGCCATTCCCAACTCGTGGTGTCGGGATGTCCGGTTCCAATGTATTTG